>JACGWL010000004.1:2898772-3208926 GCA_034509725.1 Sesamum angolense | reverse complement strand
TGGTTGCTGCCGGGTTAAGCAAATTCACTTCTAGGATACGACAAAACCAATCAAGGCTTGCCGAACAGCAATTTCGGAAGCCTTCTTTCAAGAACAACTCAAAAGACAGAGTATTAAGTGAAGAATTGAAATATCTGAAGTGTGTTTTCTGACACTTGATTTCATCTATTTATAAATATTCAAATACCTTTTCAGAAAACATGCAACCATTCTTTTACATCTCCTCAATCCAAAAAGTCACAATGTTTCAATAAAGACATCTTTTCCTGATTAGATGTTTCTGGAAAAGTTGCAGCATTAAATTGTATATTTACAGGAAAGTCATCTTATTTCAGTAAAAATGTATTTAACTTTTTATAAGAGATTAAAATAATTATAAAGCATAATTTTTTGAAAATAAATAAAATATTATTTCGTAGGATACACGTGCCAAGTGCCAAGTGAATTTATATATTTAAATAATATATATATAAATTCCCTCTGTTTTCCATTTTTAAATCTTTAATTGGATAGCTCTTTATTAAGTATTAAAAACTTAATGAATTATTTTATGTGGGACACGGAAATTATATGGACAAGCTATCCAACATATTGCATGTCAAATAAATTTTTTTATAAGCAAATTACCCTCATACGTCTCCATACATTAATACATGTGAGGAGGTATATCGTCACTATTACAAAAGTAGTTTAGTCCAAAAAAATTATTTGATCTGCAATAAGTCAGTAATAAGTCAACCGAGGTAATATTAATTTTCATTCAATTTTTTCATGAATATCAGCAAGTTCAGTGAATTTTAACTAACGGATGAATTTATTTGTTAGATGAAAGCAAACTGCAGGAGTGCTAGATGTAATTTTTCAAATTATAGGTGGTTTACGTGTAATTACGCAAAACCTTAGGGGAGGGGAGTGAAATTATCCCTAACTCTATTGGTTGCCTCTATCTTTTTTTCTTCTGTCATTTTTTAAAATGTTATTATTTATTTACCTATTTTATGCATCGTTTTTTCCTCTAATATTTTATTATTTAATTTATTACCATTTCTTTATAAATCTAATATTAATATATTATTTTGGGTATTATTATTAAATAATAAAAAATATAAATACTCTATTTTGAATAATATCAAAAAATTAGGCACACGAAAAATATGTCACAAATTACTACTGCTATAATGTAGTATTATAGAAAAAAAAGTAATTAAAACGAGATACACTTAACTAAATGGTAAATTGCAATCTGTCTACATGTATTAGAAAAAATAAGCAAATAGTTCTTTTATTGTGAAAAAAAATAGAGCAATTCACCCCCTATATTTTTCAAAATATAGCAATTTATCTCTCTATATTTTTAAAATTGAAGCAATTTACCTCCTTAGTTAAGGAGATAAATTATTTTATTTTTAAAATATCAGAGAATAAATCATTATTTATTTTCTATAGTAGAGATATATTAATATTTTTAGAGTAAGAAAGAGTTGAACAAGGACAAACACACGGAATAGGGCGCTGGGAACCGGGCAACAATCACACCCCACCCCACCCCTAGCCATCGTTAGTGTCGACGCCTTCATACTTGCCAGGTACATATAGCAATAAACACTGCCAAGCAGTTTAGTTCACACATCCCAAATCGACAAGAAACAAAGGAAAACCCGGTCATCCCCTAATAAAACACACACAGTTCCAGTCTCTCATGATACCTTCTCCCAAAGTAAGGTAAGACTGGGAGCTCGAGTATTATGGTTGGTGCGGGCGTGTAATAGCAGGAAACATTCTGGGTTGGGATGAAGAAGCTGAGTTCAAGATATTTATAGATAAGAGGCTAGGTGCTGCTGGTTATAATTGCATCAAGCTTGCCAGGACAAATAATCGAGGCGATGGTATTCCGGTCTATCTATTGTTGGATTATATGCTTTTATGTTTGTTATAATTTCAATTACGAGTGTTTCAATTTGGAAGAGAATGCAATTTGAGAATCTTCAGCTATTTCTGTATGTCTTGTGTCAAAGTTAACCGACTCATGTGGAATCTGTGAGTAGTAAACTTGCCTTCTTTATGCATGGCTAATACATCCAATTTGAGGTTTACACATGCAGCTGCATGCATGGAAGAGGACAAGATGATCATAAAGTAATATAGAACTGGTAAACAATAACTAGAAAGATTGTTAGAATCACCTTCGTCGTGAAAGATCATCTTCAGCAGTATTCTAATAAGATATTTGCTCATGGTCAAATAAGCATGAATTCTTTTCTACGGAGAAAGATAATAAGGAAAAAGAGAAGAAAAGAAAGGACTAGCTCCAGCTATTTGATAATTGTACATCAGACTCATTCCTCTGCTGTAGAGAAAATAAAGCCCATCTTGGAATCATACGTGTTTATAGAACTGTCTTCTCTAAGTTTGTCAATGTAGTTGCATATTTTTGTTATTAATACTAACAGCTCCTGCTTTGTTCTAGTTATAAAGTCAAGTTTTCTTCTTGATTTTGCAAGGTCTCCTGACTGCCGTGCATAAGGACTCCTTCAGGATCATCAGCCACAGAGAGTTGCTTTTCAATGATTTTGGTGACCGTGTTGCTCAGCTACTGCATGTCGAGCTGATTGTGCCCTTCTCACAATGTCGAAACAATAATGTCCGCCAAGAAATTCTCATAGTGAACACCCACTTATTGTTTCCACATAATTCAAGTTTGTGCCTGGAACGACTTCGTCAGGTATATTTAAACTCAACTGCACGATGCAAACATCCCGAAATCAATTATCGATATTACCAGGTATCTGATTGGCTGTGTCATTTTTTTCTAAAGGTCTACAAAATATTGCAATATGTGGAGTCATATCAATATGAAAACAAACTCAATCCCTTACCTATCTTACTCTGCGGGTATGTCTGTTAGCTGTTTTCTTTTACATTTGAGCGGCCGTATTCTAACATGATATGTTTGGTTCATTTCTTTAACTTGTGTAGTGATTGGAACGGAAGCAAGAGTGGTCATGTTTACAAGTTTCTTAGGTCTCAGGGATTTATATCATCATATGATGCTGCTCATGTGTATGCCGATGCAGATGCTCACAAAGTAACTTACCTTTGTTTCCTAATTCTCTAAGCTACTCTTTCCTTTTTGTAATCACTGCTGATGCCATATTCTTTCATGCAGTGGGTAAGCCACCGTAATCATCGTGGAAACATTTGTGGGGTAGATTTTATATGGCTTCTTAATCCTAATAGATATAGGAAATTACTCAAAACAAGTTGGAGCGAAGCACTAGCTGGAATGCTCAAGGTAAGATATACTTGTTGAACTTTCTGATTTTATAAAGCGATTTGAACATCTTAGCTCAAATAGTTGACATATTTGCTATCTAGTTGCTTAGACTGCTAATGCATGCTTTTGCCCCCTTTTTTTTTTCTGATTAAACCTTGATTTGCTCGTAAAGGGTAATAAGAGCTGCGAATTCAGTTCCTGGTCTTAGTAAATCATTTAAACTTTCAAGAAATTTGACTATTATGTTTGCAATACAGCCGCATTACCTGTAGGTTTCCTATTTTTAACTCATAAAAGTTCTGCTAGTGCTTTCTTTGATGACACTAGAGACAGAGTAGTGAGTTCTGTCATGAAGCAGCAGTATAAAACAGCAGGGTCTCGATTAATATAACTTTCATATGCAAGTTCAATGTCTCTGGAAAACCTATGACTAGGAATTTTGTGATTGATGCGAGCTTACATGTTCAATAGTTTTTAATGATTTAATTCTCCCCAACCTGGGGATGTGGGGTGGGAGTCGGTGGGGAAAGAGGAATAAGCCTGTATATATTTGAACATAGCAGTAAGAAGCATGCTTCCCTCAGAACATATTTACTTCCACTACTTGACCATTTCGATGAAGTATAATCTGTTTCAAATATTTAATGCTTTTGTATTTATCTTGCAGCATCAACTTAAGCGAGTATCTCTAACCGAGGATGATGCATTTGCTTTTTTAAAGGCAGATAGCGAGGGCGATTACATCACATACTTTGGCTTCTATGAAGCACTGCAGCAGGTTAGCAGCAATTTAACTAAGCTTAGTTTTGTTCCATTGAGATTGCTTGTCTTCAATGTAGTTATTTCTCAAAAATAAACACTTAACTACATTTGTTCAGCTGAATTTGGTTGGACACTGTCATGGCCTTTGTAATGAAGAGGTAAAGGAACTGTGGCTGCAAGCAGATGTGGATAGAAATGGTGTTATTGACTATAAAGAATTTAAGGTGCTAATCGGTGATCTCAGCTTAGCTTATTCATTCTCATCTAACGACATGGTTTCCTGCTTTTTTTGCCATGTGAATTATCATACCATGAGACTTCTCAATGTACAAGTTAATAGAAGTGATTAGAAACCATTCTCCATTCATCCAAAACACAATCTAGAAACATGCTTATTCTCCCTTGTTGCGATACTACAGCAGCAAATATGGAACACTTACTCAGACCAAGGAGAGAGAGAGAGGGATAACATCTGGGATGACATCATCAATGGCACAGTACAAACCATCGGATTCAGTGTCAAGAACGCAGTTCTCTTCCCAGCAGAAGTCGAGAAAGGAATGTGGCCTGAAGATTACTCTCTTTCTGATCATGCCCGTCTCACAGTGGTCTTTTCACCAGTGAGAATGCCATGTTCTCGGTTGACATAGTGATATGTGATGGTTGCTTCTTGAGATGGATGTAGAAATTTTACAAAGATTTTTTATGAGTGATGAAGGAAATTGAGCGTTGGATAAGCAAGCAACGTGTTTTTTCCAAATCATCGAGTAGTGGCATTGATGATCAAACATAAAGATGAGTGTCTTTGGGTTGCTACACTCGGAGGCTGAAAAAGTTTTGCTCGTCTGCAAGAATTTTGCTTGTGTATATATAGTAGATAAACTGTGGCAATGTATCATTCCTCATTTCTGTGGCTGTAAATAGCTAGTTATGTAGCCTCCGGGGAGGAACAAGCAGGTCCAATACTCTTATCAAACACCACTTTTGGAACTGGAATCAAGTTAAGGACTCACGAAACTTAGAACTCGGCATTCACATGCAGAAGACAGTCCAAGTTGAATCAATTGAGCTAGCGTTGTTCTTCTAATATCAACGGAATCAGATATATTGAAGGTGAGTCATCACTGACTGAAACGAACTTTTCTTGGCCATTTTAGAACAACATATGATCGTGCCATACTAAGGATTGTAATCTTTGTAGGCTTTCTCATTTCTGCAGCATGACTAAGCAAGAAATCGTGCGTAGCCCAGATGATGCGCTGGAGGGACAACCTTGCAAATTAAAGACAGACGATCTCGTTTCTATGAGTCTCATGGTAATGATGGTTACTCTGTGGTGGCATTTTCCAAGTTCCAAACAAGAACCAAAAGCTGTGTGTTCTTTAGGCATAGTCTTTAGATGTTTGCTTTGGTTAGAGGGAACTTATTTTTTCTATGTATATTACCTATATATATGTAAATTTTGGTTGTGTATGTTTTAGCCTACATTGGGTCGATGTTTATGTCGTTGTCCAACTTGTTCTATGGAAAGATGACAAATAGAAAAGAAATGATGAAGAAATAAAATAGCAAAAACAAAAGCATATGGGGTGAGAGAGGCTCGAACTTTCGACCTCAGGATAACTCAGAAGCTATGAGACCTACGCGCTAGCCAACTGCGCCACCACCCCGATTGCTAGACACTGCATGTAAAATATATATATATCCTTGAAACGTTTAAAAAGTAACTAAAACTTTTTTATACTATACTATATTTGAAAAAAATGTAATTTTAATTCGGTAATTTATGAAATTTTGATAAGATTAATATTAATTTAAATCAAAATTGATCACTATTTGGACTTAATGACCAAAATCACTGCTATTTATAGACACTAAAAAATATTTAAAGTTCGACGACAAATTTCCAATTTAAAAATACATGGTCAAAGTATGATTAAACTTTTCATGTCAAAATTCATGATTATTTACTGACACATATATAAAAGGGTTTATCATAAATTTTAAAGTTACAGGACTAAATTATAATTTTTAATTTGAACATGATCAAAATTGTCATCCCCTAATTTACCGGATTTAAATTATATTTTTTTCATACTATATTATTAAGGTGGAGGAATGTAGAGTAATTAGGGGCATTTTAAATAATTCACTCACGAGCAAAATGGGTGGTTGAGCTTTTGACTGCACCCAATTTGCCAAATACATGCTGAAATTTACTTTGCTTATTTGCTCTTTTTTTTTTTTAAATATTTGTCAAATACAGAGAACAAAATAAAAATATATTTTTAGAAAAATTTAGTATGTTTGGCTCTATATTCTACACTAGTATAAAAAATTAATTTAAAAATACAATTAAAATATATTATATCGTGTGTCTTGCAAATATTTATAATTATCTGTACTATATATTAAAGAGCAGATATTTTAGTGTATTTTTTTCAATCTTTTTTTTGTTTTATATATATCTAATTTAATTATTTCTTTTTTTTAAAATCATCATCTTTTTTGTCACCATGTTCTTTTAAATCTAATATTAATTTATTATTTTATATATATTTTATTAAATAATAAATATTTTATCTCAAACAGTGTTACAGTATTACAAAATTTGCACACTGCATATATATAGAGAGATTGCCACAAATTACTGATTAGGATATATAATATTGTTGTAATTAGTTTGGCCCAGGACCAATTTGGTAGGCCCGCTCTGGCTCTCCTTATTCTCATTGGACGGCCCAAGAACCCACCACCAAGTCAGGCCCACGACCCATCCGTACCCGACCGGTTACCTCATAAGGTTTTGACTAACCCTAATCATTCTATCCTTTCCTCTTCTCTCCTGCGCCGCTTCTTCGTCTTCTCACCTCAGAATCCTCCCATGGTGTCTTCATTGGCATCGGAACTTTGTTCCGCCGTCTCTCTCTCCTCTCGGCTTAAATTCTTACTGTCTATTTATGGCCTCCCTTCGATCCTCCATTGTAAGCAAGAAAAACCGAAATCTTCTCCCTTCTCCGAAAACCGAATCTCTTCTTTGTGATTTTTCCTCTGTGAAAGTTCTGATCCTTTGTGGATCTAAGTCAGAAACCTTTGTGGAACTGGACCTTGGTGGTACTTGGTGTTCTTGGTGCAACCGTGAGTTTAGGTTGCCGGCCTATTGTGGCTGTGAGCAAAACCAACTCCGGATCTGGCTTCTGAGCCTTGTTTGTTAGATTCTCCATATTTTCTGATTTCTGTAAATTGCTATTCTTTTATTATCTGTAATCAGTTTATATTAAAGGGTTTTCTAAACCCACTAAATTGTGTAATAGTTAACGATCGGATTCGATATTTGTTATCCTGTCTGAAAGATCGATACTTAACAGTGGTATCAGAGCCCAAGCGGTTCTGAGATCCTTGGTGAAATTCGGTAAGATCTGACCTCTTTTATCATTCTGTTGCAATTAAAATTGCTAAGGTAATTTTATTGCCTAGTGCATGATAAAATCTATCGTTGAAGCTCTGTGCTATTATTATTTTTTTTTTTTGAGTATATTTTTGTAAAACTTTGAATCCGTGTATACATATTCTGGGGTGTAATCATTCTAATAACATTTATTAGAATTTTGTTAATCTTTTGAAGGCGAAATCCAAATCCAGAAACTCTGTTTTGCTTTGCAAAAATTGTTTCTGAAAGTTTTTTGAAGTGGATGTGTTTTTCTTGGGATTAAAATATTGTTCTTCAAGTTGGTCTCTCTAAATATATTTTCTTGATTTGTCTCTGGAATAATATTAATCAGCTTTCATAAGATTTGTTTGGTCTCTTAATTGTAATCGCTTTGTGCGAAGAGGTGTTAGTGGCTTAAATTTGCTTGGCTTTGTGAAATATTCTTCTGTTTATATACTGCTTTGTGCTATCTATTTTGTGAAAATTGCTGAAGTATAACGTGTGTTGATAGTGTGTTACTTTGTGTAACTCCTTCGTCAAAAATTGTGCTTTGTGCATAAATACCTTGCTCAGTGCAAAACTTACGTGACCATTGCTTAGTGCAATATTTATTGCTAGATTTTGCTTTGTGAAAGATCATTCTGCTGCTTAGTGCATAGAACAATTTATATCTTTGTTGGAAGTACTGTATTACCCTGTGATTAAACTTTACTTGTCACATTAACCCCGAGACCCCAAAACCTTACTATTCCCTCACCTGGCCGGACCCCTGAGGTCGTCGGGTATCTGGTTTTGAGGTGTAGTCAAGGGCCCCTCAGTGATTATTCTGCATTATTATTACTCTGATTATTATTGTTTATATATTTGTGAATGACTGGATATATCATGCAACCGTTTGATGGAAAATCTGATTTTTCAATATGGCAACAGAAAATGAAAGGGATTTTGGTACAACAAAAGGTTTTTAAATCTATTGACGGAAATTTCCTGCTAATTTTTATGAGGAAAAAAACTAGAAAATGATGAATTTGCCCATTCCTCTATTATCCTGAACTTGTCTGACACTGTTTAAGAAAGTAGGAAAACAAAATTCTGCAAAGGAACTTTGGGAAAAACTTGAAGAGTTATATACAGAAACATCTCTACCTAGCAAACTTTTTCTGCTTGAAAAATTTTTTCGGTATAAACTGGATTTATCCAAAAATATTGAAGAGAATCTTGATGATTTTACTAAACTGATTCAGGATATTAAGCTAACTGGTGATAAGAATATTGATGACTATACTCCAATAGTTTTGTTAAATGCTATTCCTGATGCGTATGGTGATGTAAAGGCTGCCATTAAGTACGGTAGGGATAATGTGAGCCTAGAAACTGTAATAAGTGGTCTTAAAAGCAAAGAAATGGATTTGAAAACAAATAAAATAAGTCAGTCTGAGAATGAAGTAAATTTTGTAAGAGGAAGGACTAAAAACCGAGAGTACAGTAATAGAAGACATAGTAAAGATAGGAAAAAAGGAGATAGTGAGTCTGAATCTAGTGAAAGAGATGAGTCCAGTGATAGGAATAATAAATTTAGAGAAAGACGGTGTTATAATTGTGGTAAAAAGGGGCATTATATTAAAAATTGTAAAGCGCCAAAAAGACTACAAGAAAAAGGAAGAAGACAAAAAGGATTCTGATAATTTTTGTGGAGAAGTGTTTTAACTCTACTTTGAATTTTGCTTAGTGCATTACTGTTGATTAACTTGGTGTTTGCTTAGTGCGAAAAATGACTTGGCTTTGTGCTAAATCTGTTTTTTAATTCCGCTTAGTGCATAAGTGCTTTGTGTAATGGCTTAGTGCATAGTTCCTTTGTGATTTTTTGTGCCTTTGTGGCTAGTTGTGTCTCGGTGGCCTGATGTGCCTTGGTGGCTATTGTTTCCATTTATGGATTGAGCCTTGGTGGCTGGTGTGCCTTGGTGGCTATGAATTGCTTAGTGCTAAA
This sequence comes from Sesamum angolense, assembly GCA_034509725.1. Lineage (NCBI taxonomy): Eukaryota > Viridiplantae > Streptophyta > Magnoliopsida > Lamiales > Pedaliaceae > Sesamum > Sesamum angolense. The sequence goes on along the minus strand of JACGWL010000004.1, from coordinate 3,199,473 downwards.
GTTGTTGCTTCGTGCTAACCTATTTGTGTTCTTGAGGTGTTTTTGCAGGAACCTCGCAGGTGATCTGGCTATGATGATAACCAAGATCTGGATACTTGGATTGGGCTCCCGTTTTATGGGTCCTGGTCCAAGAGGGGATGTTGTAATTAGTTTGGCCCAGGACCAATTTGGTAGGCCCGCTCTGGCTCTCCTTATTCTCATTGGACGGCCCAAGAACCACCACCAAGTCAGGCCCACGACCCATCCGTACCCGACCCGGTTACCTCATAAGGTTTTGACTAACCCTAATCATTCTATCCTTTCCTCTTCTCTCCTGCGCCGCTTCTTCGTCTTCTCACCTCAGAATCCTCCCATGGTGTCTTCATTGGCATCGGAACTTTGTTCCGCCATCTCTCTCTCCTCTCGGCTTAAATTCTTACTGTCTATTTATGGCCTCCCTTCGATCCTCCATTGTAAGCAAGAAAAACCGAAATCTTCTCCCTTCTCCGAAAACCGAATATCTTCTTTGTGATTTTTCCTCTGTGAAAGTTCTGATCCTTTGTGGATCTAAGTCAGAAACCTTTGTGGAACTGGACCTTGGTGGTACTTGGTGTTCTTGGTGCAACCGTGAGTTTAGGTTGCCGGCCTATTGTGGCTGTGAGCAAAACCAACTCCGGATCTGGCTTTTGAGCCTTGTTTGTTAGATTCTCCATATTTTCTGATTTCTGTAAATTGCTATTCTTTTATTATCTGTAATCAGTTTATATTAAAGGGTTTTCTAAACCCACTAAATTGTGTAATAGTTAACGATCGGATTCGATATTTGTTATCCTGTCTGAAAGATCGATACTTAACAAATATAATATCTGGTGACCGACTTTCTTAGAATAGCAGTTTCCCCCCAACAACCAATTCCCTTTCTATCAAGAATCTCTTCATCACATCATCAGGAGGATTGATGATCACATTAAACATTCTTGATTAAGACATAATTTTCCTATAATTGAGATAAAATCTGGATTAATTAATTAATGAAATTGGACATCAACCTAATTATTAATGTTAAAAATTTCCTAATTAGTGGTTGGTGGTTGTCCCATGCTGACTCATTTCCAGGTAGCATTATTATAAGTAGATGAATTTGTGATGGAAAAGGGTTTATTACAAAGACTAGGTTGTAAGTGTTGCATATTTTTATGTAGGTGCATAATTTTTAAAAATAAATTTTAAAATAAAATATTTATGTAAATTATATTATTAGTTTTGTAGGATAAAAAAGTACCTAAAAATATATATTAAGATAATAAACTAATATAAATATTTTTATTTAAGAAAAAATTCTGACAAACAAAAATAATAAATAATGTAGGAAAAATAAAAAAATAACTACCAAAAGGTAGTTATGAAAAAATATGATAAATGAAGAAGTTAAAAAATAATTAATTAATTTAAAATTTTAAAAAATAAACGACAAATCAAAATTAAGTGAGACATCAAAATGACGCTCCCACTTAATATAGTACATATCTGTTATAATTTTGTACGAGTCTTACCTAAAAAGACGTCTTTTTAAATAGAGAATATCTAGTAAACCACTCAAATTTCCTAGTTTGCAAACGATATTGGGTGAGTGACATTGTCATCAAATTTATATCTGCAACAAAAAATATCGGTTAGTAATCAATAATTAATTAATTAAATTGACATCAAATCTCATCTTTATACGAGAGGTTTTGAGTTCAAATGCAGGTTTCTTTATCCCAACCGTCTTGCGTCTAGTCCGTCATCACTGTTATGGCGTTAAATTTTTTAAGAAATTGACCGTTGTTGTACCTTTATTATGATCGACATTGATCATCAATAGTTTAAAATGAACGTTTCAAATTTGAAGTTATTTTAAAATATATTTTTGGGATACTTACACTTCCTTTTTCCTATGATTTGGTGTAATTACACATAAACTCTATGTGGTTTGAAAAATTACATCTAACACCGCTGAAGTTTGCTTCCGTTTGACAAATAAATCCTTACATTATTATTGATTTATTGCAGGTCAAATATATATAATATTTTTTTACTAAACTTTCAAACACTCGTGAAAAGTATGAAATATATTTTTCAAAACTCGTATAAAATTATTTATGTCTTTTGCAAAAATTATACATACACTAAAAAAAGTATTTATATAAATCATTCCAATTTTTGGTAGAAAAAATGTACATACACCACAAAAACATTAATATTATTACATAATTTATTCATACTTTTTTATTGACATTCGGGATTGCAAGAATGGGATACAACAGTGATTGTTCAAGGAAAACATATTTTGTCCGGTTCGCAATATTTCTCCCGGATTCCCCCCGCCCGAAATGGGTCCAGTGTGGTAGGACCCACCCGAATTTTACATTCATAATTAAGATCCGATCTGAATCATCATCTCAATATTGACCGAGACGGGCCAAAGAGAAAAATTCAGCCGCATACTTGATGTGTATAGTACCACCTGTGATTGGATTATTACTTTATCGCGTAAGATATTGTTTTTTTTTTTTTAAATTTTATGGAAGTCTCATAATTTTATTTTAAAAATGTATTAAGAGACTTTAAAATTTATAAGTCATTTTTACTTTTCGTCTGCATCCGATGAGAGAATAGAAGTGCTGCTACATGGCCTTTTTCTTGCATATGGTATCAGATGATGAGGTTTCGATTTGCAACTCAAGTGTCCTATTAGACTAGATATTGTCCATTTCGACTTCGTATAAGTTATACGATTTTATCTTGAAAAAACGTCATGCTATAAAAAGAATATATTAAAACTTATAAATCGCTCATACACTCATGTGCAACTAATATAAATAATATTAATTATAAACAACGCAAGTTAACATCCTAAGACTCAACACGCGAAAGTGATATTCAAAGAATAATAAATTAAAATTATTCATAGTTTAGTAATCAAATTCCGTGCAACTATTGGTCCGGAACCAAATCATTAGTACAGATAGTACCATTTCTTGAATATACTGTAATCAAATTATTACATTAATGTTTCAATATAAATTGATAATATACATCGTTTTAATCGATTCATCATATAATTAAAAATTATCAAATAATAAACTACAATAAATTCATAAAAATGAGACTAACATCCACACGTTTGATAAAACTTGAATCTATAAATTCAATCTACATCATAAAACTCCAATTATGAGGTTTGTGGAGTCACATGAAAAGATATAGAAAAGAAAAACAAATACTAATGATGCAACTGCATTGAAGTCAAAGATCAAATTATGCTCAAGACTTACACAATCATGTTATAAAAAACTTCCCTTCAAACTTCAAACTTGCCAAATTGCAAGAACTCAACCACCCCCACCGCACCCCACCCGCCTATATATACAAACACCTGCTGTAATCTGCATATACTGGTCGATCGAGAGAGAGAGAGAGTTGGGGAGATGATAAAAGTTGGGAAAATGGTGGAATTAATGGAGAAGTACAGTTTGATGATAATGGGAAGAATGAGAGAGGAGCTGCATTTTCTGCCAAGGACTACTGCTCTGGAATATTCTTTGCATTCTTCTACTCCTCCACTCTCTTCTTCTTCTTCCTTTCTCTTCTATTTTTAGACAACCAATATTCCTTCTTTTCATTTCTTATTACATTACTAGTCCAAACTTTGTTCGCGTTTGAATGTATTTTTTGGTTTGAATTATCGATGTATTAAATTCGCTTTTGAATTTGAGTATGAAATCAACCTCTGAATTTGACTGTACTTATTAATGTAATGAATTGCAAAAGAATAAATAAAAAATAAAATAAAATCCATACCATGGGATTTGGATTTAAAGTCGGTGCCATAACTTGCTTTATCTCTCTTCTAATAATTACTTTCGAGACTATTTTTCTAATTTAATATGTCGTTACTAATTAACAAGTCAAGTGTTTAGTGACAAATCATATCACATCCACTATCACTTTACCCGTCTTTATGAAAAATTTGACTTCTTATACTGATCTATTTTCTCTAATATCCGTAAGAAGAAAGGATCCAACATGGACCATAATACTTCATTCACTAATTATTTTTTCAATAAAAAAGATCTTATTATGCTAAACACCCTAACATCTTATTGTTAATATTTTATTTTATTCAAACAGGTTAAAATTTTATATTTTATAACATTTTAAATATATTAAAATACAAAAACTTATAACTCCCACTTGTTCCGTTAGTTGAACCAATCTCCCCAAAATAATGAAATAATTATAGTTGATTAGGTTACAAGTCACTCTCTCGTTATGATTTATGGGGGTTGAACAATAGTCAAAGCATGAAGTACAATCACATCATATTCTCTTTAGTGTTTGGATGAATTTCAAATTCTTTAGAAATCTAATGTTTTGAATACATTTCTTAAATTTTTTCATTTTTTTCTAAACACAAGCACCCAATTCAATACGCTGATGTGAATACATTCAAATTCGAATACAAGACCTTTCATAAAAAATTTTGAGCCCAAATTATTGAGTTATCCTTCGTAGATATTTCCCGAATCTTTTCGTTAAATCATCAGAGAGGAATTGAAGTGCAATCAACCTCAATCATACATAATTAGTAATTAAAGTGCCACAAATTTTAGTATTCTTTTACTGAGTTTTTACTCAATATTATGATCATGGCAATTCCAGAATAAAGAGACCTCAAACAATTTGTTACTGTCCAAACAACCTTACAAAGGTTGATGGATTTAGATTGATGAAAAGATTTGGAGAATTTTTTTTAAATAGATTTATATCAAAAGAATTCAAAATTCTTAAAATTTAAATAATCTAAATAAATTCGAAGAATATCGATCCAAATGTATGTAGCCTTACAGAAATGTACTAGGAGGAGAACGTCAAAAAAGGGGACTTCATAGAAAACTAGACATTCCCTTGATGAAAATCCAAAAACAACAATACATTCTTTTTTTAACAGTTTAAACTTTAGAATAACGTAGTTATTTAAATATATATTAGAGTCAAACCAAATAAAAAATCCGGGGGTCTGAATCTCATTGTCTTCCATGTATAAAAGAAAAGTTTCATGTGCTTAATTTGAACGTAAGAGGGCGTGCTAAGATATTAATATTAAATTATTCTCCTCTCAGTCAATTTAAATTTTTAAATAAAATGATCGTATAATAGGAATAGATAAGATTAGTTAGACGAGTCGGTCATCTTGCCTAAATAATGAAAATATGTATAAAAAAAGTCCAAGAGAAGGCATCTTTCTGGATGATAATCTCTAACTATCAAGGTTCTTTACAATGTTAAAGAAACACAGCATTCTTGTTTTTCCAAGAGGTAAATTCTCAGAGCGAGTTAGTTAACTAAATTGCTCATATTTCAAGAACACTTATATTAGTTTATAGGATAATAAAATCATACCCATGTTATACATGGAAAGTTGGCCTGTTTGTTCATTTTTTAATTTTTAGTGGAAAATATGTATTTTAATTTTATAAAGTTTCATGTAGAATGAGAATATATTGGAATTAGTTAATAAGATTGTGTTTTATATTAGTTTGTGGATAGTTATGGATGATTTTGATAGAATAATATAAATATTCATGTAATTGTTTCTTACAAATAAGATCTTAGATTCCAGTAAAACAAGGCACAAACTTCATTCAATGTCCAATGAATCAAGAAAGGAATAAACATTGCACCATTTGTTCCAAAAATCATCTAAGAAAAGAATGAAACCTTCAGACTTGTACTAAAAACGAAATTTTTTACCCAAATTAGATTTGGCCAAACTAAATGTGATTGGTTACTTTTTCTTAACTGTATACTAATCACACAATAAGTGTATTGTAATTGTCGTATAATTGGTTCAAATCCGGCCAAACCATTGGAACAAGAAAAAACAAATACATTCAGGTTGTCAACTCCATGATGGCACTAACAATGTCTCCATCATGAGTCTCGAGAGCCTTGACAGCCTTGGTCCTAGACACTCCTGCTTGTGTCATAACCAGATCGATGTCCCGAGGCTCAACGCCCGTCTCATCGACTTCGTCCTCTTCCTCGTCCGCTTGAGCAGTCAAAGCCATGGCAGCTGCTTCTGACTTTGCCGTTGTAGAATTCATTTCAGGCAACCTGAACTGCTGAGCAGCCTGTGTCTGCAACTGAGAGCTCAAGTCTTCAATCTTGGCCTCTCCGAAAATGACATAGGTCTCAGAATTGGGGCTCTTGAAAACGTCCGGTTTTGAGATGAAAAATAGTATCTGCAAAATAATGGGCTTGACGAAAACAAACGACAGAAAAGATAAAACGAAAACGAGAACGAATAATGGTGGATAGATTACGTTTTTGGTTCTCTTAATCGTGACACGACTAACACCCGTGACAGGTTTCATTCCAAGTTTCAACATGGCCTTCCGACTCTTCTTCTCACTTCTGCTCTGCTTAGAACTGTCATTGGCACCTGTTTGATTTTCCAACACAATAACACCATCAAGCTCATCACACCAGCCAACACACTCCTAAGACAATCAAACCGTGAAAGGACTCTAACTCAAGCACCAACAAGCAATAACATCAATCCATAAACACTGACCCGAAGACGATCAAAACATGAAAGGACTCTAAAACGAGCACCAACAAACAATTATTATAAACACTAATCCTAAGACGATCAAATAGTAAAAGGACTCTAACACAAGCACCAACAAACAACAACATCGATTCATACACACTAATACTAATATAAGTTACCCATTCTTGGTGCAAACAGAGCATAAGTGTCGAATACAAGCAAGATCAGATAAAGTAAACTGCTATTAAAGAATCAACACAAAGACAGAGAACTAGGCGCTCCTCAGAGACATTAGCCAGTACTAGCTACGACCACCTCACACAAACGAATGATCTAAATCAAGCATTAGCACATAAGTTTTTCCGGTTCCCTGGAAGAGAAATGAAATAGAACACAATCTACAAACCCACGACATAAATCTGCACACGGAAAGTTCATAATCATACACAGAACACAATCATAATCAACTGCAATAGATGAAACGAAAAAGGGCCACTCCTTCACAATATACACGGAAAAACCTCCATCTCCAAACATCCCATAAATTCACGACAAATTTCCTAGAAGCTGCATCAGCTCTTCTGTTATGTAACAAACCCCATCTCATGAATTCAAATAAAAGAGAACACCTACACAACAATTCATCATTCACGGGAGCAAACGGGTATTTGATCAAACAATCAAATTCTAATCTTATAACAAAACATGCTTCCAGCCCAGAATCTCTTTCCTCGTTATTCCACCCATTCTCAAATTTCACATCATGCTACCCGCCAAGAGTGAGAATAAACATGGAAAATAAAAAAGGAAAAAAAGTGAAAAACAAACCTGGGCTACCATCATCGTCATCTGATTCATCGGCGTCATCTTCGTGGTCATCATCTTCCTTCACGTCCTCCACCACTGGCTCATCCTTAATGACAAAATGCGCGAAGGAACAAACGTTAATTTCAATGGATATAACTCTAAATAATACATAAATATATATATATATATATATAGAAGGAAATTGAAATGGGTACCTGAAGCTTTCTCTGGGCTTCAGTTTCTTCAACAACCGGGCCCGGCATGGCGGACTTTGAAGTGGAGTTGTGGAGCTGTGAGAATGGCGAGGATAGAGTCACTTTGCTACGTGGAACGGATGGCGAAATTGGGGGGTGTGGGGTAGGGGTGGCTTGGGCGGGTTTGGTATTTGGGCCGCAGCTTTTCTTGGGCTTCGGCTTTTTCTAGACCATGCATATTCTTTTCGTACTCCTAAATTTCAGAGATAATTACATTCATTTTCTGTGAGATTTTGTGTAATAATACATAATTTTTTTATAATTTTAAAAAATATATTTAATATTTTTTTAATTTATTTTTATCTAACAATTAAGTCATCTCATTAATCAAAATTCACTAAATTTGCTGATATTTACATAAAAAATTGAAATGAAAATTGACATTCACTTCCAATTAACTAATTACTCACTTATTGCAGTTCAAACAAGTTTGACTAAACTAGCATCATAACGATGAAGATATACCTCTTCATATGCATTAATGCGTGAGACGTATGAGGATAATTTAATCCTCAAAATATTTATTTGATCCACAATAAATTAACAATAAGTCAATCGATAGTTAATATATATATATATATATATATATATATATATTAAATATCAACAAAATTGGTGAAATTTAACTAATATATGAACTTATTCGTTAGATATAAATAATATATTAAGAATATTGTAATTTTTCAGATCACAGAGAATCTACATTTGTATGTTGTTTTTACTTTTAATATATTTCATGATCTCATCAACTTTACATTTATCTCTCATTTCAACTTCCACATCTTTTATTATTCTTTCGCTCTTTTTTCAATAATTTTCTCATAATTTTTTATGTTTTTTATTTATTCAATTAATATGTATTTTTAAAATAATTATTTATATTTGAAATTTGAAATTTAAAAATAATTGTGTACATTCTAGTACTATATATATTAATGAGGGTGGTTTAGGATCTTACATTTTTGGTGTACCATTTTTACTTATATTAGCCCTCGTGCCACTCCATCACTATAATAATAGTATGTAATGATACTATAAAATTAATTCTGTACTATAATAATACTATAAAATAATTTTTAGTAATTTGTGCCATACTTTTTGCGTGTGCAACTATAATTTAAATAATATAATTTATTTTTTAAAAATATAAATATTAATTAAATAAATAAAAAATAGTAAAATAATTAAGGTTATAAAAAGTTATTGAGTAAATAGTGGTGGAAGACACAGAGAGTTGGAGGTTGAGAAAAGAAATAAAAAATTAAAAAAAAAAAGAAAAAATGATAGACCAAATAAAAAGAGACACCAATTAGATGATCTCCCTTAATATAAAAGTATAGATAACAAAATTTAGATTTTATGCCAACGGTTGTCGGATGAATTACTACAAGTCAGATAATTGAGTATTAGATTACCTTGATCGATGTGAGGAGTATATTTGTGAATAGTATAAAGGTCTAAATTTTTTTATATATAAAAATACAAAAATTAAAAAGACAAAATAAAAAAAAATCAAAAAATGTCCCATTACACTGTTAGGTAGGGCTTAAATGAATTGTTGCACATATAAGAAGAACGTTAATATAATATGATAAAAAAAATATGAAAAAAATAAATTATAATAAATGTGGAGAAGTATGGTAAAAGTGAAATGTGAAGTAGTGGGGAGTGAAAAAAAAAATATAAATGTGAAATTATTAAAAAAATATTAAAATTGTTAATTTATCAAATTATTTTAAAAAGAGCAAAAATAAAAAATAAATTTAATATTAAAAATTAGATACAATAAAAAAATTTCTTCTACAACGTTATAGATGTATGGTAATGGTTAGGTGAGTGTTTTTTAATCATTTTTTGGGGGGTTAGGTAGGTTGAATGGTTTGGAGAGAGTGAGGGCCCACCAACCTATTAATACTGTACGAAAACTGTGTATTTAAATATTTATGAATAATAATTATTTACAACGAGACCTAATTCAATTAGTGAAGCTCAAACTCCATTTTATGTTAATTGTTATGACGGACTTGTTAGATATTAATATTTAATAAAAATAATTATAATTTATTTATTTTAATTAATAATAATTTATCACTCTTACTTTAAAAAATAAAAAATATAGTCGTCAACAACAACTAATTTAGTGGTCCTACCTTACTATATAAGCTTGTTGTGAGTGCTCCACCAAAGTCCCTAAATGATCTTTTAAATTTAATTAGAGTAATTACCTCCATTCGCAACTTATTTCTAAAATTAAATTTTTTATTTGTTGTGATTTCAAATGATTTTTTTGAAATATAATTATTTTTGAATTGTGTAAACGCAAATTTTATTTTTTTTTTAAAGTTCAAATAGTCGATGAAATAGTTTTATTGTTAGTATTGGTCGTTGATATATTATACTATTTTATAATTAAATTTTAATTTAAATTAGTTAAATTACGAATTACTAGCTTTTTCTATAATATAACCAGCAACGATTGCATGGGATTCCCGTATATAATCGAACTGAATGCAGTGCATAAACTATTCAATATTTTTCAAATTTATAATTCATAAAATTGCAATTGCAATATCCATGTTTTTCAATTTAATTTTTTTCAAATAAAAAGACATGCCAACGAAATTTATAATTGAACTGCTAAAGTATATAATTTGTTTGTTTACATAAATTTCATTATTTCCTAACATTTTCGTATGCAAGATAAACATCAATTAAGGTATATAAAATAAAAAAATAGTATGAAAATTGAATAAGTTGCAATTCACACGTATCTTGCAAGATATGCAAAAGATACCATCTAATTTAATTAAAAAAACAAGAAGTTTCGCCATCCTTACATCAATCTTCTTTACTACCTTCACCCGAAATATAATTAAATTATACTCAAACAATAATTTGATGTTAATTTATACTGTATATAATTGAAAATCACCCTATTGGTATCTTCGATTTATTAGTATGTTAATTTTTTTTATATTGAATAATTATTTTTAACTTTCTCACTTATCGTACTTTTTTATAACTGTCTTTTGATAGTATTTTTTTTCCTTATTCATTTTTATCTTATATATATATATATTATCTTTTAGATAATTTTTAATTACATAACAAAATAATACAATTTTAAAAAACTATTAATTTAAATATTTTATAAAATTATACGCATACATAAAATGTACCACACTTATTAGTTTAGTATAAAAGTTTTCAAGATACAATAGGAGCAACATCGATATAAAGGACATGAGGGCAATTTTGTCTAATTAATTAATTAAAGGGGGTAAGTGTTATATTTTGTCGGTTCAAGGGGTGAATGCAACTTAGGATATAATTGAGGGGTAAATTGTACTTAACCTAAACAAATATTTAAATGGCAGGCCACACACTACGTAACACAAATGATATCATCATTTGAGGATAATTACATTGTCTCTCATAATGTTTGATGCAATTTCATATAGATTTTCCGTAATTTGAATTATATTTAAAAGCTCTAATATTTGTTTTTATCTAATAAATTAATTTATCTGTTAGTAAAATTTATAAAATATGCTGACATCAGCAAAAATGTATGAAAATTTGTATTTATTCACGATTGACAGGTCAAATAAATTTTTTCTAACCAAACTATTCTAATATGGATAAATATATACCTCCCCACATCCATTAAAATACGAAGACGTATAAAAGTAATTTGGTGAGAAAAATAATTATACTACATATATAGTAAACCAATTGAGGATAAAAATATTAAGAATATTAAATATATATTTTAAATTATTAAATATTTATGTATAATTATATCAAATTTGAGTCAATGAAGCCTAGCTCAGTTGGCAAAACAAAAGCGAAACTCCATGATTTTAGAGATCATAGGTTCGAACCCCATCAAGTGCGTGAGATAATGTTTGATGTATAGTAGAAGTTGGTTTACTAGATAGTAGGAATTGTTGTATATTATAATAATATGCGTTATTGAGCATGATATAATTATTATAATAATTTTTATTATATATTAATATTAACATGAATAATTATATATATAATTAATTTATTTTAATTAATAATATTGATCATTCTTATATAAATATTATCTTATTGTGAACCAACAACCCCAAGGGCGGGGTCCCGCACCACTCGTTATTTATATCTCCACCACGATCAAGCTTATACTCAACTTAAGAAAACCTGACCAGCTGATTCAACTTTACCAAACATCCCTTTCCAATTCCATCAAAACTCAGATACCCACCGCTTCAATGGCGGATCACTCCGAGGAAGAAGAGGCTTTCTTATTCGGCATGGAGCTAGTTTCTTCTTCTGTGCTCCCGATGATACTCAAATCCACCATAGAACTGGATCTCCTCGAGCTGATTAAAAAAGCTGGTCCAGGAGCTTCTGCTTCTCCCTCCGAACTCGCTGCTCAACTTCCAACTGAAAACCCCGACGCAGCCACCATGATAGATAGGATGCTCCGCCTCCTTGCGGCATACTCCGTCGTCCGCTGCAGCCTGACACCGCTTCCAGACGGAGGCGTTGAGCGGCGCTACTCTCTGGCGCCGGTCTGCAAGTTCCTGACGAGGAATGAAGATGGGGTTTCTGTGGCCCCTGTTGCGCTCATGCTTCAGGACAAGGTTCTGATGGAGTCCTGGTAAGTGATGTGTAGCTATCTCTCGAATTTCATCGCTGATTTTTGTTGAAGAAACACCTGGCGTTGATCAACCCATAGATCACTATTTGGACGGTCGAAAATTGTAATTATGATCCCAAAGTACGAGCTAATTTATAGTATTAGTTTTATATTTGTCAAATAAGGGATAATTACAATCCCCTCAAATTTTATATATTAATTACACATAAACTCTCTGTGATTTAAAAAATTACATTTATCACTTTTGAGGTTTTTTTTCATCTAAAAATTTCCTCCGTTAGTTAAAATTTACTAATTTGATGATATTCATGAAAAAATTAAATGAAAATTAATATTTAACATCGATTGACTTATTACTGACTTATTGCAGATCAAATAATTTTTTTTTGGACTAAACTACTCTTGTAACAGTGAAGATGTACTCACATGCATTAATGTGTGGGGACCAATGAGAATAATTTGATAATAACATAAATTTATTTAATATGCAATAAATCTGTAATAAATCAATTAAAGGTAAATATATATATTTTTTATTTTTTTTTTTGCTAATGTCGGCAATTCGATGCATTTTGACCAAGGAAGGGACTTAATTTTAGATGGAAGCAAACCTCTAAGATGCTAGATGTAATTTTTCAAATCACATGAAATATATGTTTAATTACACCAAACATCAGGAGAGGGGAGTGTAATTATCCCTTAAAATAATTAATATTAGTCTCATATTTTAAGATAAAATTGCAAAGTTAAATTTCATCGAAAGAAATTTACGTCTGGGACTATATGGTATCTTACTCAAATGTAAAACTGCGTTTGTAACTTTTTTTTTAAAAGCGTGGTTCTGATATTACACCGATAGATTAATTTTGCAATTTTTTTTAAACTATAAAAGTTATTTGACTAAAGTCGGAATCATTATATGCGTGTCAAGGATATTCAATTTACATTTTTTAAAAATTCAAATAATTTTTAATTATTTTATTGATAACATGTTCATAAAAATATTTTTAATAAATTAATTTAGTAATATATTTTTATAATATCATTATAAAGAAACATGCATAATTGTTTCAGTCATTTTAATATATGTAAGACCCATATTGGACCCATTTAATTTGAGTATAGAATGGATAAGATCCGACGGAATTTTCTACGGGTAGGGTTCATAAGCAATAACTACGAGTATTTAATGGATATGGGCTCGAGTTAGGTAAAACCCGCCCATCGACAGGCTTATGTCGAATAAACCTCCTTTGATTGCCTATATGTTATACAACTTGTGATACTTGAATTGAATTTTCTATTGCAATCCATGTTGCATATCCTATTTCATTTCACACACGTCACGTATACATAAACAGTGTTATTAATTTTATCTAAAGAATGATTTTATACATGTGACATGACCACTATATATAAAACGACATTGAGATGTAACATAAACTGTAAAAAAAAAATTTCAATCCGGACAATGCTGCATGCAGAAATCAATCACAATGACAAGTATTTTCGACATCTTTTGATCTTTTTTGGGTAGGTATCATCTGAAAGATACAGTTCTGGAGGGAGGCATACCGTTCAACAGAGCGTACGGCATGAGCGCGTTCGAGTACCCGGCGGTGGATCCGCGATTCAACAAGGTATTCAACCCGGGCAATGTACGAACAGTCCACCATATTCATGAAGCAAATACTTGAAAAATACAAAGGGTTTGAGGGGGTGAAGTCTCTGGTGGATGTTGGTGGCGGCATCGGAGCTTCGCTAAAGATGATCCTATCCAAGTACCCGTCCATTAAGGGCATCAACTTTGACTTGCCCCAACGTCATTCAAGATGCTCCATCTTATCCGGCGTAAATTCGCTAATTCAACCATTTTATGACGCGCCGACACTTGAGAGTAGTTAATTACATAATGATTTGGACAAAAATATTTAGGACTCAGCAAGACTGCCCGTTAAGAATAGAAGTGATTTATTAAAATTGAGAAGGAATATGATAGATCAAAAGGGATTATTGCTGAATCCCAAAACGGCGTCAGTCTAGGCATGCGCATGCAGGTCAGTTGATGACAGGCAACGACACAATAGTAGATATATGAGATCTGAATTTTAGTGAATTGTTCATTATAAAACGACAGCGAGGCCGATGAACCAGGTTGTCCCTGAAAGTTATCACGATAGTACTCAACGTAAGAGTAGAAGGGTACACGCGTTGATTTCTAGCAACATGAAGGGTCCTGATGAGAGGTTGCGATAACGGTGTGCTATATGGAGTAGATTTACGAGTTATAAGCTGCGCTTCTAGAGATGATCGAGGTGGTAAGAAGAGAGGTTTGGGAATAATTACGTTAGCGCTATGAGTATTTTGTTATGATTAACGCAAGTGCGACGAGGCCGGAAGGATAGTGATGTGTGAGAAAGTCTTAGCAATTGGATATTTTTTCATATCACAATCGAGGTTTCAAAATGAATTTAAGCCTCCAATAATAATTTCATCGCTGAACCAGAGTTTTTTGATCGTCAAGGAATTTAGTGGGTCAGATGACGTAGGCGTTCGCATAGTGGTGTACGTCCGTATCGCACAGTATTTTACATATAACAATAAGTTGTTCAGCACCTTTGTGTAATAGATGATATTAAACTTATTAGTCAACCATTAAATCAGAAAATAAATAAATATGAATGAGCAGCTGTGGAAATTTTTAAGACCTATAGAATTAGATAAAAAGGCGCTAGAACAAGGAGAGGGGAAAAAAAAGACCAAAGAAGAAATTTCGACCTACAAAAGGTTTAATATAAAACTGCCATAGACAGACGAATAGGCTAATAGTCAAAGTAATATGAGAAATATGAAGTAACCACAAGGTGGGCCTAGACGATGCGCAAAGTACAGGCGAGTACTGTTCCCTAGATAAGTGAAAATGGACCTATGGTAAGTAAAGGTATATTACAGATTGGGAAAAAAAAAAAAAATTACAATTACAGTTAGTTGCGTTGTAAAGCAATTGTATCAGTCGATCACATTAGGAATAAGTAATATAATATCAATAGTCTGCAATATATTTAAAAGTTCGGGTGCACTGTATCAGTATCGCCGTTGTGAGCTTTATGCGCATTGTTGAGGTAGAAGGTGCTTTCTAGATCGTATTTTGTTGCTGCTCTTTACTATACCGTAATCAAGTTGATAGGATTCGCCGTAAATGTGCAGAAACGTTTGATCACCGGTTTTACATGTAATCATCTTGCGTAAATAAGATTCTCAGATTCGGTGGAATATATAAGGCTTAGGTGGAAGTTATAAGTAACGATGTGACCGAGCTTCAAGTAGTGTCTCAAAAGGGAGCAGAATTTACGGTTATACTACATTAATACGCTAAATACGCGAGGTTAATGCGTCATCGTGTATAAGATAGACAGTATGAGAATATCACAGTGGCGCAGTACAGTACGAGCTATAAATCGTTTGACGTCCTAGATATGACGAAACAGCGGGCCTGAACTTAAAGAAGGTAATCGTGATAAATCCATATATGGTAATGTAGTCAGTGCATCGCTGCTGAAGTCTAAGATCAGTCGTAACGTCTTTTAAAGTTGATTAAAAGGTTTGTCTGAATGGTTGTTAAATTCCAGTACATGCACATAAAGGAAGTAGTTTAAGGAATATAACGAAATTGCATATGACATAGTCACTCAACTGAGATACAATGAGGGTAAGAATAGTTGAAGAGTGATGAGTTGGTATATACCGAGTCCATCGGGATTGTATGTACTACTGGTGATCTGGTATGAGGAATCAAAATGAGAAAGAGGAAAGCGACGAGATGCAATTGAACATGACTAGTAGGAGTTTAACAGAAAACTGTTGTGGAAGCGTCATGTTGGCAAGAGGGCAGTGATTGCGGGTGGACGGAGTTGAGGATCGAGAGCTCAGGAACATGTTTTCGTGGAGGTGTGCCCAAAGGCGACGCGATACTTTATGAAGGTGAATTTCATTATTTTTCAATATATTTAATTATTTATATGAATGTTATCTCAAAATCGTCATCATTGTTTATTGCCATTGTCGGGAGGGGCTAGTTCGGTTGGGACAGTTGTTTTGCTGTGACACTTTTGGTGTGTAGCAAAGTTAGGTTCGCATGACCCCACCTGCATTCTATCATAATTGAATGTTTCTTTTTTGAGTTGTTACTAGGTTTTAATGAGAGGTTTTTGCGGTCCAATTCTGTGTACACGCGTGAGTTTCAAGTTGGGGTCAAATCAAAATTATTATTTCGGGAACATTTTAATAATTTGGAGTTTAATATTTCATCGTGGAGATATTGGGTTCGATATTCATTAGCTATAAATGTGGGTAGGTGCATTGTTGGTCTTGAATTTTGACAAATATGTTTCAGCTTCGATTGATTGATACTTTTACAAATATTGAATATATAATAAATTAATGAGAACTCCACCGACAACTTCTCTAGTATGTATCTATACTACGTTATAATTCCCAAAGGGTGAATTTGGTATTTTAGACCTTTAGTCTTACCTACTTTAAAATTTCATGATATTTCTTTCTTCCTCCTATATATTTTATCTTTTTTTTTTTTTTACCAGCAATTTTCATAAATTGAATATTTATTTAAATTATTATTTAATATACACTATTATATATTTTATTTATCTATAAAAAGATTATGTAATATTTTATTTTATATTATTCTAAACAAATTAACCATATACATAGAGTGTATCGCATGTTACCAGTGCGTATTCATGTGAGTGATCTGATCGACATATCCTTTGGGAGAGACTAGCCTGTTTATTTATATTTTCACATAGAGTTTTGTCTTCAATTTTTGAAATAGAAATTCAAATCATGTTTGCTTATGTGTAATTCATTGAAAAAGTTTTAAGGGGAACAACCCAATAACTCGGGTCTAAGTCTTTTCAATTGGAGGTCTCGTGTTCGAATTTTAGATGTGTGTGCATGTTTGGGTGCGTCGGAATGAAATAAAAAAAAATGAAAACATAAGCGCCGATGACCCATTTTGCTGCTTTGAAGAGATAAAATTACGGTTTTGGTCATTTGTAGTGGATTTGCCACGACTGGAGCGACGCGCACTGCCAGAAGCTGTTGAAGAACTGCTACGATGCACTTCCGGATAATGGGAAAGTGATCATCGCCGACAGCATTCTCCCGGAGGACCCGAACAGTGGCCCGGCTTTCAGGCGGGCGGCCCACGGCGATGTCATCATGTTAGCCTTTAACCCGGGTGGGAAGGAGAGGTCAGAAAAGGAATTTCAGGCCTTGGCCCAATACGCCGGCTTCAGAGAAGTCACAAAAGTGTGCTCTGCTTTCAACATTTGGATCATCGAATTTCTTAAATGAGATGTATTTGTTTGGGCCACGTGGGGAGTTTCAAGAGCCCGTTCGGCCGTTTGTCTTTCTTTGTTCGTTTCAGTTTGCTACCCTAATAAATAAAATAATTTAATAAATTTTTAATTTTGCTCCTCATTTAACATTCTCATTTATATTTCTGAACTCGGTTTAGATGAGAGGGTTTGGGGCCTGTGGCTGGATCTGGACTACGTTTGCACATTTACAGGCTCCGCCTCTTACTACATCATTGACATTTACTTCAATCTATTATCTCAATTGAAATCATGCACTAGTTCTTAATATCTACTTTGAGGAAAAAAGAGTTGAAAGCAATATTATAAATAGGGATAATTACATTCCCTTTCCTTGAGATTTAGTGTAATTATACGTAAATCTTTTATGATTTGAAAAATTATATCTAGCGCTCCTGACGTTTGCTTTTGTTTAACAAATAAGTTTCTCTATAGTCAAAATTCACTGAATTTGTTGATATTAAAAAAAAAAAGAATAAAAATTAATATTAACGAATGGCTTATTACTGACTTATTGCGGGTCAAATAATTTTTTTCAAACTAATTAAATCCTTATAACTGTGAAGATTTACCTCTTCATATGCATTAACGCATGAAGACGTATGTGAATAATTTGATTATAAAAAGATTTATTTAACATGTAATAAGTCAATTATAAGTCAATCAAGGTCAATATATATATTTTTGTTTTAACATCAGCAAATTCGGTGAATATTGACTAACGGAGGGTCTTATTTGACTAACGGTGAATTCGGTGTTTCTACTGTAATAGTAGGCGTTGATTTGATTCAGTGTATTTGATATTATTGATCATAGTATGACAGTTGTAATAGTTTGATAGATATTGATATCGGACATGATTCAAAAAATAAAAGATCTACATATAATTACGTTAAAATTTCAGGGAAATGGAGTGTAATTATTACTATAAAATATTAACATTTTAAAGTTTTAATTTAAATTTAGAATTTGCGTTAATTGAGGGTAAAGTTATATCTGCGAGATGGGGAAAGAAAAGAGAAAATAAGGAAAGCAAAACGGTTGGTTAGATACTTTATTTGTACGCATCATCCATGAATGCCGTGGGGAGTGAGAACGCACCTGCTTCGGTGCATGTTTTGAAGCACGTTTGAAAAGAAAATTCATTTACAAATATACAGCAGTCTATTAAAATTTGGTGTAATGGTATGTAATTTTTTTGTGGTTTGGAAAATTATTTTTTATTATCCCTGTTTGATTTTATTTGACGAATAAAATTATTCACTCGTTAAAATTCATCGATTTTGTTGAGTAGAAAAAAATTAAATAAGCATTTATATTTACCCTCGATTGTCTTATTTTGACTTACTGTAAGTTAAACAAACCTTTTTATGATCAAATTATCCTTATACATCTTCATATGCTAATGCATGTGGGAGGTATATCTTCGCCTTATAATGGTAGCTCAGTCAGAAAAGATTTGTTTAACCTGCAATAAAAAGTAAGGGATAAATATGACTTCTCATTTAGCTTTTTTGTTTTTCTGCTAATATTAGCAAATTCGATGAATTTTCACTAAACGATCTATTTGTTAGATGGAAACAAATATTATATTTATTTTTTAAACTATAAAAAAATTACGTATAATTACACAAAACCTCATAAGAAGACGGGTTAATTATCCCTTTATAAAAAATACAGTTTTCAGTCACTACTTTTGTGAAGTCATTTGGTACTAATAAAATATATATATGGTTGAAAATGCAGTGCTATGTACTTATCCCATATTAAAAATAAAACTAATTCTATTTGAAAGCGCGACAGAGTTAAAGCTGTATTCAACATAGGGGCAAAAGAGTCAATCTTTCCCTATAAATGAGACTTTAAAGTTGTAATTTACTAATATATTAAAAAACCCTTTGTCCAAATATCTAGAAGCAGGGGAGTAAGTGTAATATTTTGTTAGTTTAGGGGATGAATTATGCCTTGAGAAATAATAAAGGGGCCAAAATGTATTTAAGCCAATATTTTAATTTGCACATTTCTGTAAGCATCTTTATTTATTACGATTGGCGCAGTAATAATTAAGGTTAAAAAAAGGAGTATATTGTTGCATTCACGCCTTATTTGATGTTGACCTTATCACTCTACATGCCTATAAGTGCGCTTTCAATGTATTAGGTAAAACTGTGTTTTCCAAGCCTGTTTATGCGTATTAGTAACGAGATGCCCTTTCAAAAAAAAAAAGTAACGAGATGCCTGATGTTGGTTAATTTGCCTAACAAATATGAGATTTTATTTAATTTTAATCAATTATTTATATAATTAATGTATAATTTAAAAAAAAAATAATTGATCACAAAATAAGTATTTCACACTTGCTCTGTAATTAAATTGATTTGAAAATTCAAAGAATAATTTGCTTATTGGCAAAGCCTCAATGAAAATGAGGTGCTTTTCAAATTATATATTTTTCTAAAAAATTAAATAAATGACGTCAATTTGAGAAATTTGCAATTAAAAAGTAACACATTTAGTCCAAACTTCGTGGGGAAAAGTGAAATTGGTCTAAATTGTCACATGAATTGCAATTAATTTGGTTTTTTTAAAAAATATTTTAGCCACTGTTGCTGATGTGGCATGAGGAATATATATATATATATAAAATACGATTTTAGTTCTATTACTTAGGAGTGACATATTTAATCCAAATGGTGACACACCAACAAAACTAGTCGAAAAATTAAAAAATTTAAATTGAAGAGGTCACGCGCTAATCCAAAAACTTTAGTATTTTAAGCAACATCTGGACTAAATATGTAAATATATATATTTATATATAATTATAGTCCTCAATTGCAAATTCAAAATCGGAGAGGATTAGACTGCTAGTATATATTTGTGTATGCGTGCATCTATATTTCTATACTAATATTAAAAAAAAAAAAAACTATCCTTTGTATCCATAATGCCTCAAATTCATTTTCTTTTGTTTGATTGTTCCTTTTTTTTTCTAAATATTACTTGTTGGTTTATATATATATATATATATATATATATATATATATTTAAAATTATAAAAAATTATTTATTATACACAGATAAGTAACACGTACGATAGTTAGGGTATATCTATACTATTATAAAAGAAAACTCTTTGAGCGTACCAACTTTAGATTACCCTATTTTACCCTTAAATTAATTTCTTTTCTTCAAAATAAATTTGGTCAAAATAGTAATTTCAAAATCTTAAATAATCTCACAATTTTTTAAAAAGAAATTCTCTCACCACTACTCCATGTTTCTCTCTAAATTTTTTCATTTTTTTTTTCTTATGAATTTCTATATTTTTAATAAACTTTCAATTATAAAATATTATTTTTTTTGTCATCTCAACCCAAGATTCTTTATTCTCATGAATTATGATTTTTTTTTCTTCATCTCATATTATAATTTTTTTTATATGCTCGCAAAAAGCGCGTGCAACAACGACTAGTATATATATATCATGCATCGAGTGCGTTGCCAATCCAGCAGAGGTGCGCAGTTCTCAGACTTAAACCCTAATAGCAAAATATCAACAGCATGAAAATGAGTTCATCATCAGTAGAAGACAGCTGTTTGTTCGCCATGCAACTCGTTACTGCTTGTGTTTTGCCAGCAGCACTCAAATCCGCCCTAGAGCTCGACCTTCTGGAGCTCATCAAGAGCGCCGGGCCCGGCGCATTTGTTTCTCCAGCGGAACTCGCAGCCCAAATTCCGGCCACCAACCCCACGCTGACCTCATGCTCGACAGAATCCTCCGCCTCTTCGCCGCCAACAACATCCTCAATTGCAGCCTCCGAGAGCTGCCTGACGGCAGCGTTGAGCGGCGCTATTCTTTGGCTCCGGTTTGCGAGTTCTTAACCAGGAACGAGGACGGTGTTTCCATGGCTCCTCTCTTGCTCGTGAATCAAGGCAAGATCTATGAGGAATCCTGGTAATTAATTAAAAATCATCAATTTAATCATAGTTTTTCTTAATATATGGATCATGCATGATTATTCTAATTAATAGTTTCGTAAATTATTCGAGTAGAACCGAACATTTGTTTGTTCAATCCTATTTGAATTATTATGGAATTTTAAAAAGTTGTATTTGAATTTAATTTGAATTATTGATTTAATCGAGATCAAACGAGTTTTAATTGGATCAAACATAAGTCGAGTTCGAATAATTTAAATATTTTTAAATATATTTTACTATTTTTTTCACTAATCAAATCGAGCTCGAGTCAATTGAGTTTGAAAGTTTACCAGTACAAAAAAATTTGTTCAAGTTAGGTTTGTTAAGTATAACAAATTGAGTTCAAAATATGAATTTTTATCAATCGATTTCAATCGATTTCAATCGAATATCGAATAGTTCAATTTATTTTTCAAGTCTAATTTTAATTTACTTCTTTCCTTTTTCTTTTAAATTAATTATGAAGATTTTTCTTTTTTGTAATTTGCAGGTAATACTTAAGGGATAATACACTACGTACTCCCCTAAAACTTTGTACGATTGCATATAAATTTCATGTGGTTTGAAAAATTATATTTAATATTTTTTATTTAATTTTTATCCAGTAATAAATACGTGCGCAAGTAGAAGAATATTTTAAAATTTTCAAGTTTGTTACGCAAATAAGTTACTGAAGGGGTTTAGGATTAGTATAATAGTATAGATATATTGCATGAGGAAGTTATACACTTGGTCCAATATAATAATTATATATATTATATGCACGCAGGGACGACATGCCATAACAGCTAGTATAAAAAAGAAAGGGCCTCCGTACTTACAAATGGTGATTAGTGACACCACAACACTACTTTTTTGTGAAGCAAAAAATTCCTTTCAACTAATAGGATAACTAACTTATCAACTTTTCAAATTATACATTAACTGATAAATTAGTGTATTTTTTTTTAATATAATGTATTTGTTTGTATACTTTTCTCTTATTTATAAAATTAAATCATGAAATATTATTTATATACACGCAGAAACGACATATCATAACGACTACTTTATTAAATGCGAGGAGAGTTAGAGTAACAACCTTTAGTTGACAATTGTATATTAACTAAAATATCCTCAAACATATTTACTTATTTTTATGCAAAATGATATATCTCATTAAAAAGAATTTGGGAATTACAATGACCTCCCCTGAGGTTTTACATAATTATAAATACTTCCTTATTATTTGAAAAATTATTAATATCCCTCAATTTTAACGATCATCTAACAATTAGCCTAATATGTTAGGTTTCCATTCATTTTCTAATGGTGAACTGATCAAAAATGCCCTTGCGAATTAAAATTTAAAAATTTATTTATTTTATATTTTTTTATTTTTTATGGACTAAGCTGATAATTTTTTTATATTTAATTTTTTTTTCATTCATCTCATTCAATTTTTTTTATAAGTTTTAAACTTTAAAAAGAAAAACAAAAAAATACAGTAAGGACAAAGTTAACAATTTCATACATCCATTCATCCAAAGGTTACATAATTTCATCAAACATAAAAAAAAGTATTTGTAATTTTTCAAACAATAAGAGGGCATTTGTAATTATGTCAAACATCAACTGAGGTGGTTGTAATTTCCCCAATAATATTTGCAATATGAATAAATAGTCTCAAAGTTACTTTCCTATATAACTAATATAAGTACAGGCAGCATCTAAAAGACGCAGTTGTTGAGGGAGGATATCCCTTCCACAGAGCGTATGGAATGAGTACATTTGAGTACGGTGCTACGGATCCTGAATTCAACACCGCTTTCAATAAAGCCATGTACCAACAATCCACCCTCATCATGAAGCAAATTCTTGAAAATTACAAAGGTCTTGACGTCGAAGGTCTCAAAACCCTGGTCGATGTTGGTGGTGGGACTGGTGCGACGCTTAACATGATCCTCTCCAAACATCCATTCATTACGGGAATCAATTTTGATCTGCCCCATGTTGTCAAAGATGCTCCATCTATTCCGGGTTGTTTATTTTAAAAAGATATTTATAAATATTTATAATTATGATAAATTTTAAAAAAACTCATTGTAATTTGTTTTATTATTAATTCTGTTTTTCTTTTTTTTTTTTATGGTTCAAATGAAGTTAACATGATATGGTAATGAATGCAGGAGTGGAGCATGTCGGTGGCGACATGTTTGTTAGCGTGCCCAAAGCCGATGCCATTTTTATGAAGGTGACAATACTGTTGCTTCCTTTTGTGATCATAATTTAGGACTGCTTAGATTCTTTTGAAAAATGCAATCTTTTTTTTTTTTTTTTTCAGAAAAAAATTAAAATTTGACTTTACACAAATTCTTCATTTATATTTGACCAAATTCCGTAAAGGTTTGGACGACAAAAGCTGTGGGCAGCCCAAAAAATAATCATAGTATTTGGATTAGATTTTGGAGTATTTTATTTTGGTGTTTTCTAGATAGAGAAAGAAAAACATAAATAAATAAGTGTGTTTGAGATAGATAGTATATTTGGATTTGTGTTTTGAGATAATTTAAAATAATTTAAAATAAGTGGTATACGTTTGATGTTGAGATTCGAGCAATAAAAATTATTGGTGATTATCAAATCATGTCTCTTTTATATATATAAATATGTAATATATATATATATATATATATTATATATATATATATATATATATATATATATATGTGTGTTGTATGTTTAATGTTGTATTTTTTTAGACAAAAATCACTATTTATTGACAAATTATGTCTCTTTTATATTATATTTAGATATATAAATGTGTATATATGTATTTATATATAAAAGTCCAAAATAAAAAAAAACACACAGATAAAATGTAAAAAACAGAAAAACAAACATTGGGCTTGTCTCGGAAAATGCCCAAAACAACAAATTAAAACACAAATCCAAACAAAGGGATAAGTTTTTAAACTTGCTACTCATTTAATATTCTCATATGTATTTCTAGACTGATAAAGTAATAAATATAATATATATACATATGAACTGAAGTCAACATCATAACATTTTTTCCTCATAAGTTTAAAATTTTTATATGAGAACATTAAATGAAAAATAAAATTAAAAACAATGTCATTTATATTTTTTTAATGTCAATATTTTTCGTTCACACTCTAACGGAAAATGATAAATGGTGAATTTTTTAAAACAGTGTAAGTAGAGTTTTAGAACTTTTTTGAATGAAAGTATAATTCCAAATTTTTAAAAGGGATCTCGATGTGTCTAACCCTTATATTTAAATGGTTTTTGATTGAAGATGAATTTCCATTATTGCCCTCCGCAGTGGATTTGTCATGACTGGGACGACGCCCGCTGCTTGAAAATCCTGAAGAATTGCTATGAAGCACTCCCTGAGAATGGGAAAGTGATAATTGCTGAACGCATTCTCTCCGAGGTTCCACACAGTGACCCACTGGCTTCCATAGGCTTCACTGTCGACCTGATTATGTTGACTCACAACCCAGGCGGGAAGGAGAGGACAGAAAAGGAATTTCAAGCCCTGGCCAAAGGAGCTGGATTCAAACAATTCCGCAAAGTCTGCTGCGCTTTTAGCATTTGGATCATGGAGTTATGTAAATGAAATAAATTTATACTAGTATAAAACCCGTGCGGACAAATAGTTTCAATTTAAATTGAGATTGTAATAATAAATATTAGAGAACATGTGTTCATATAATTGAACAAAAAAAATTATTATCATATAATTTTAACTACTCTATATAGTTTCAATGTTTTGTTTTATCATATATAAATTATGCTTACCATCCCTAATGATACAATTATCGCTTGAGTTCTTGGGTTTGATTCATCCGACTAGTGTCGTATCTTGAATAATTATATGAAACTTTATGCCTTGATGACATTAGTAAAAGAGTTAAATAGGATGTACCAGAGAGTTTACGGCAGAAAATTACAGGAAATGCATGATATGTTGTACCGTGTCTGGGGGTTGTCTTCATTTAAAAGAAACAGAAAGCAAAACGTATTAACATTAAATGCACCGTGATTCTTGCAGAAACTGTCTTAACTGATCAGGAATTTGTTGATGCTTACTGGAGGGAGAGAGGGAGGGAGAGAGAGAGAGCTGGAAGGGGCTCTAATTCCAGCAAAATTCTGTATTCATAGATAAAAAGACTTCAGCAGTCTATCATCAAACTTCAGACACGGGTAATTAAAAGATTCACATTCACCATTCACCCAGCCATCATACCTGTAACCATCATGTATGAGATAATCCAAGAACTCTGCAGCATTGCTCTTCTGCCCCAAGTTATCTTAAAACGCTCAGAAATAAACAGAGGATACATTTTATATTCTATTCTTTCATACTATCATTATCATCATCATCTTCTTCCTCATCACTTAAATCAAGATCGGCAAGCAACTCGTCTAATGGAACAGAAGGAACATCCTCACCATCAGTCATAGAAGCCATTTCTGACGGCTGGTATTCTTTGTTGCGGTAAAGGGACAGATTAAATCTTAAATCAGGGTTCTCCTCCAAATCTCTCAAGAACTGTTCATACTCTGAATTCATCTTCTCCTCATTATCTTTACCTCTGGCAGTATTATCAATCTCCATGTTGAGAGACTTTAGCTTCCAGGAACGAGGTTTTCCCCGCCTCTTCTGGCGCTTCTCTTCGTAGCTCTTTTTAATTAGTATCACATCTGGGAGCACAAGGCCTTTGTACTTGTCCAATTCGATATCATTATTGTTGGCACCATATAAGTCATAACCAAGAGCATTATCCCCGGGATTCAAAATATGTCCCAAATGTGTCCTCACATTAAAAATCGTGTCATTCTTTCCAAAATCTGATACACGAGCTACTTCGGCATCGGCTAAAACATACTTTAAGCCACCAACATTGACTTCGGAAGAAACAGGCTCCACATCTAATACAATGTATTCAACCAGCTGCCTACTCGACAATAAGGCCTTAAATGATGATCTCCAATACTGCTCTGCATCCAGGAAGCTTTGCCTAAGGGTGAATGGATCTAATAGAGCTATGCTGTTGGTCACTTTGTTGCATATTACAAGTGGTCCGAAGTTTCCCAAGCTGACGGCCAGTTTAGGTGGAAGACAAATCACATCCTCACGACAAATAGGGCTGATTTCAACCGAGAAAGTATACTTATAGTTGTAATTATTGCTCTTTGGATCATGAGACACAAGTTGTTTATCATTACGACTCCTAATTGGAGTTACTTTGCCCAAGAACTCAACAAACTTCACACCATGACTCCGATTACCGAAGAAGAAATCAACGCCCTGGTCCATCTGCTTAATCCTGATGGCATATTTAGCAGCGTCATGTTTAAGAATTAGCTGCTCCAGATAGAAGAAAGTGCGTCTGTGAGAAACATGCTGCCGCAGCTGCACCGCAGCAACCCACTGATCAGGATTCGCTTGGACCCTCGAGCAAGACTCACACATCTGATCTTGCACAACATATTCAACAGTGTAAGCTTGTTCAAGTATTGCTCCATTGAGAACCTCTTTCTGGACCCTCAACTTGACTTTAATCCTCTTGGAGTGAGGTTCAGTCCAAATGAACTCTGCATGTACCAAACGAACCTTGTTCAAATTCTTCAACCTTTTCACACAGAAGGTCAGCAGCTCTTTAGATTCCAGCTGAGCTTTGATCCAAGTCCTAGGTGGTTGCAAATAGGTGTCACATTCAGGGCAATGGATGATAATAACATGCTTCTGAAGGCCCTCTGTTATGTCTACTTCAGACCGCAGGCATTTGGCACACATGTTTGCCGCATTTGGTTGCATTAAAATACCACACTTGCAGCATAAAACACTACCAATCGTCTGTGGCACAGTAAACATACCCGTGTCTTGCGCCATAGCTACATAATTTGAAAAAAAAAATTAAAAAAAATAATTAAGGGGAATATTATGTAAAAGACAAGATATGGCATCTTTGCCTCGCACAATTTATAACAAAAAACCCTCATAGCTAAGTATCACATCACAACTGCAGATAATAACATCCATACCGGCAAAACTAACAGTTGCATAAAGACTACGTTCAAATCAAGGACTCAAACAAGCAATTTTATTGTCACAGCAGTTGTGCTGCATTATACCAATCTACATCAGTTCACCCGCATAACTTTTCTAGCTCCATCTTTTAACACAAAATAGCAGAACAACATGGTAATACCATTACTAGAAATATCAGCAAAAGCCAAAATAATTATAAAAACCATTAAAAGAATCAAGCAACGATTAATCCTCAGCAACCCACTCCAACTATTATAACAAAATTATTACCTGTATCCCCAGCAGAAAACTAACCCAAACATAATGGATAATGAAAATTCACAAAATTACAAATAAAAAGAAAACCACTACAAAAATAAAAGAAGCCGATTGGAAAAAGAAAAGGAAAGAAACATTACGCACAAAACCATATAGTAGACAGTAGAAGACCAAAAAAAAAAAAAGACAGTAGAAGCAAAACAAAGAGAACTACCACAAGAGAATACCTTTTTGTGAGCCTTTTTTGCAGAACTCCGATTGATGGTAGCTCGGGAAATAACAAAGAGGCGGCTTCACGGCGACCTTGGGTTTTAGGGGCGGTGTTCGTGCAACGGCGATTAACAAATCCTATTAATTGATTAACTCGAGGAGTTACGGAGACTCCGGCGGTAGAACTCAGGCGGCGGTTGATCGCGCGCCGGCTGCAGAAAGAGAGGGGAGCTGAATAACGGTGTGAAATGAGAAAAGAGGAAAGGCACAACGGTATTTGTTTGCCAGAAGTCGGTTTAGGTTTGCTTTGTTGGGCCGTTGAAACAAGACTTTTTAGAGCAGTATCTCAATTGGGGTGGACAACTTTATTGGGCTTCAACCATTATATTTTGGGCTCCGCCCATTTTAACTTCCCAGAATCATAATTGGGCTGTGCCTGTGACTAGTACACTAGCCCACGGTTGCCATGAATGTAATTGCAATTGTTTAATTTTATATATGTCAATAGATAATTATCCAAAATTAGATTAAATTATCAAGGGTATATTTATGTTTACGATTATTATAAATAATTTTAAATTAAGTAATCATAAAATATTAATTATTAATCAATAAGTAAAGTTAAGCAACAGAAGTGTAGCTATAATTTAACAAAAAGCAGGAGATATTTGTGTATTTTAGCCTAATTTCAGGGATTGTCAATGCAAACTTTTCTATATAAAATAAATTTTAAAAAAAAAAATAACAATTTTCACAACACTAAAATAATCCAACCACCAAGAAAGAAAAACCCTTTACTCCAAAAGCCCAAAACCCCACCAAAAAGGCTAATAAAAGCATGCAAAAATAAAGCTCAAAATCCAAGAAAAAGAAGAGATAAAAGATATAAGGTGGCAAGAAACCTTACAACAATCTCATCGCATTACATGACTTTCTGATCACTTTACATTTTACAATATTAATTAATAATAACTCTTTAATACTGATCATGAAGATCAAGAAGCTATCAACCTCTCTAATTATTCATAAAAAACAGACATCTACGTACTCTTACTCATGATCAAACTGAAGTAGAACACGCCGTCCCTTGTCTCAAACTCATCAAGCCAGGTGATCTACCTCCAAACGCCAACACTCACACAGTTCACATTAAACCTATACCTCCCCGAAATCCATGTCCCAACTTTCCACCTCAACCTCCCCATCACCTTGAAGCTTAAGGCCACTTTCCCGGTCTCCTCGTCGCGCTTAACTTGATAAGCCAGGGACGGCGCCACCGTCTGCTGGTTGCCAACCAACGAGGCGCTGAGGAGGTTCGTCTCCTCGCGGTCTTGGTAGAAGGGGTCGATGGAGGTGACGTTGGTGATCTTCTGGGCGTTGTAGGATGCGTAGAGCAAGAAATGGTCGTAGTAGATTCCGACCTTCTTGTTTGGATTGGTGGAGAGGAGGGTGAGCTGAATGTAGGAGTCGAGGGAGGAGGAGGCGGTGAGGTTGAGCTGATTGATGTCAGCTTGTTTGAGGGAGAAGTTGGGTTTTGATGGGTGGAGGATGAGCCAAACAAGGAATATGAGGGAGAGGATTGTGAGGAGGAGTGTGGTGAGGTAGAAGAAGAGCTTCTTCGTGAACTTGTGGAGGTCGACTGCTTGCTTGTTAGCGCAGTGTTTGGGGGATTTCTCATTGATTTCAGACATTTTGTACGTAGAGGGAATGGAGAATTGTGTTGCGGTGTTGATGTATGTATGGTGTGGGGTTAAATAAAGGGAACGCTTTGATGGGGCTGGTGGCTGCTTTTTTTGACCGGCAGTTAAAATTGTTGGAGGTAGCTGTAAATATTAGGGTAAATTACATTTGTACCCCTTATGTTCCGCCCAAATATATAAATATTCTCTATCTTTTACAAAATTTTATATAATTACATGCATCCTGTAAAAGTTGTTATTGTAATTATAAGTACACTAAAGTTTACAAGACACCCCCTTAAAGTACATTTCACTAACACCTTTGAAGGGGTTGTACGTGTAATTTTGTTTTTTTTTTAAAAAAAGAATATTTATGTATTTCGATCTAATTAATTCAAAGGAATGTCGATGTAATTTATCTTAAATATTACGTGTCTTTGATTTTCTAATGCAAATTCCTACCTTCTATTTCATTTAATATATATAGGGTATTTGCAAAAAACTTCATTAAGCTAAGTAAAGGTGTTTTGAAACACAACTTCTACTTATGTCATAATTTTTTAAAATAAATAATACAATAAAATTTTACCTATCAAAGTATATATTAGATCAAGATTCAAATCCATCCTTGTTGGAGAAAACTGAAATTACAAAATACACCCTTGAGGTTGTTCTATTTTACATGTAACTCGTTTTTTTAAGAATTTTTTGTCTTTTAATAAATGTTCTTACCCAAGATTTGGAAATAAATGAAAATATTTTGTAGATGAGTGTAATTTTCCCTTTTATCCAGTGCTGGATTAGTTGTTTTCCTCCTGTGTGTAAAGGGTAATATAGCCTTTGTTATGGAGGGTTGCTCGGTAATTTCATCATGGAGATGTTGCAAGCATGCTATTAGTCTTAGGAGTCTCTTGGACTTGTCCAATCAGGGACAAGTTGACGACAAGTGTGAAAATAACATGATTATCACTGTTGCAAGAAGTGATGTTTTAACGATGTTAGGCTGACGTGTCCCTACTGCGTTAAAACCTTAAACATTAATTTTAAAAGTAAATTACAATATTTGTATTTATTATGATTATAAATATTTTATTATTATTTAAAAATTATAAATAATTTTTGAAATTAATGACCGTCTAATAAATATTCTCTCGTGATATCCCATTATAAGAAAGTATCTGTTAGACGACCATTAATTTCAACAAGGGACATTTGTAATTAGGCGCATTGCAGCAGTGCCCTTTGTAATTTACCCTAATTCCAATATATTGCAATTGCCGATTCATAATACTTGATTTGCAAAAAAATATATTAAATTTTTAGGGTAAATTCAATTACATAACACCTCCTAAGAGATCGATGCATGTTTGTCTAAGTTCATTCTCGCATTTGGATTTGTATGTTCTAGATTTAAAAATACTTATTCTCACGGGAGTTCTTATTATCTTATATAAGGGATAAGTTCTACATACTCAATAAAATACGTGTAAATATTTTTTTTAAAAAAATACAAAAGAGCAAATTTATTACAAAAATAATCTTATTTTATTACTAATCATTATTTTTTTAATTATCAATTATGTTAATGGAATCAACTAAAAAACTAAGAAAAAAATTATTCTATTACCTTCTCATTTATTGTGTATATCATATTTCAGAATGTTATTGATTTCTCTTCATTCTTTATATTCCTAAATTTATTTCATTCCTACTTAATTTCATTTCTATATACTAATCATGCTCAGAGTGTAATATGAACTTAACTGATTCTTGAATATACTTGAGAATCTCTATATTGCGCGCACACACACACACACACACACATATATATATATATATATACTTTACAAGTGTATCTTTGATTAAATATATTTTCATGGCTTATTATGATAGATCTTGAGGGATCACACTACAAATTATAGAGACGAAAAGTCAATTACTTTTTCATAGTGCTACAAGAGTTGATATTAGTAGTTGGTGTATTGTAATGTGTAGATATTAGTCTGATCAATATGTAGGTATTGATCTACTTTAATATTAGTGATTTGTTTACTGTAATAATAGTTATGGTTAGGTATAATACATATTTGATATAATTAATACTTACCGTATATTGATTTGTATGATTGAAATCTATGTTATAATTAAAATAAAAAAGGCTATATATACTTACTTAGTATACCAAGTTTGGAGATATAAACTGAGTTAAATTCATTTTGATCCCTGTGGTATGAAAAAAATATAAAAAAGCTCCGTATAAAAATTTAAATATAAAAATTACCCTTATGTTATGAACAATGACTCACATAACCCGTTATCAATCTAGTCTCGAGGGTCTTTTGAGTATTTTTTCTATATCATAGAGAATGTAATTAATATTTTATTTTTCTTAATTTTTTTTAAACATTCTCAATATTAGAGGGGATCCTTGGATTTTTCGCCGTAGCAAAGTGAAAGGGGAAAGGGAAAGGGGTGAACAATGTCCCTTGAGGCTTTACTTTTGTGCTAAGGAAAAGGGTTTCAGCCTTTAGGATTAATATTAATGAGAAATGCTTAAAATATGCAAATTTCATTTCTTCCCAATTCCCATCATAATTATAAGATATTTTCAGAAGTTACACCCTGTAACCTTCCGAGCATAAAAACAAAATTAAAATTATATTGAAATATTACTGATGATAACGGAGAAAATTGCATTTTTAGTCCCACATAATAGGGTGTGTTATACTTTTGATCCCATAGTTTACATACTTAGCACAATTAGTTCCATAGGATAAATATTGTAGCATTTTTGGTCCCATAGGATAAAACGTTGTGGCACATTTGGTCCCACAAGTTCTATGTCCTATGAGACCAAATGTGTCAAATTTTGATTCTATGGGATAAGAAATGCTACAATATTATCCTATGGGACTAAATATGCTAAATCCATAAACTATGGGACCAAAAGTTTAACAGACCATATTGTGCGGACCAAAAATATAATTTTCCCGATAGTAACGTTATTCAGTATTTTTGTGAATGGTTGAAAATTGTATTATTTTATTATTTTTCTTCTTTATATATATGTGTGTATGTGTAACTATTAAATAATTGCTCCTCTTTTAATTTCTAACTAGTCTTTATGTAGAAGTGTTTGAAAATAAATCGAAATAGTGTTGTTGGTTTATAACTTCTACTACTTAAATAAGTTGATTTAAACCAAAAGTTATAAGCAACGCCTCGCCACCTACTTCAGCAGCTTATTAGTAAAATTATAAGATTAAAGTAAATATTTTTTCTAAACATTCAAACTTCAATAATTCTTCAATTTTGATTTTTATTTTTTAACACTCCAACTTTTAATATTGCTCGAGGGTCGAAAGCTTACGACCAAAGATATGTATGTATATAGATGTGGTTACGATGGAACCATCATGAGAACTTGGGTAAGCAGATTGAAGTGGTGGTGTTGCAGTCATTGTTGATGAGAAAAATAGGAAATTTTGCAGACATTGGGAGTTGGCATTTGAGCACCATTGAAAATGACTATGAATATGATCCATCCATCACAACTATCATTACAAGTTGTGGGTTGCCATCACACTATGTTTTTTCCTTCTTTTTTTTTGTCACTTTTTTGTTTTCGTAGGTTGTCTTCTTGCATTTGCCTTGGCATGCCCCGTGATACACTTAACTAAACTCTTTCATAATCACTCCTTTGCCATTCATATATACACTAATGATCCCTATGGTTTAGTTTAATTATAAATGGCTCCCACATGTATGATTTGTGTGTACATGCATAATTAAGGGACTTTTCACTCATTTTATCTTGATACGGACCTCAACGGAAATATAGTTTTTTTAGCTTTCAGGAGATGTATGTGTAATTAGACTAGAGTTCAAGAGTTGGAGTTTTATTCTTGATCTGAAAGGTGTCCCGTCATTGAAATTTTTATTTTCTTGTAGTGTATCCGTCCTAACATGCGAGGAAGCCCTACAAACGCTTCCTCACGCTCGAGATTTTGCTTCTTCTTTGTAATGAAATTTATGTGACTTGGTCAGATCAGCGGGCAGACGGGTTATTGTTCAATCGACATGGAAAGTCAGGAATGCTTTCTAAAACTAGTAAAGTAACATAAGAATCCACACTTTGAAGATGAACCCTTTTTGGGACCTCCTCTTTGAGACAAGGACAGAAGTTGGCGGAAAATAGGTAAAAGAGGTGGTGGTGGTGGGGAAGAGACATCGGTGTCCAAAACTCCCAAGTGCATCCGTGTCTGTTTGAACAATCTCTCAAAATGAGATAAAATGCTGACATGAAAATGTCCGATGCAAGAATGGAAGAGAATGGAAATTCGGACATCGACATGAAAAAATGCTGAAATTTGATCAATAATGGATCAAATGTTTTGCATTGTTTGTAAGTTAAATTTTGAGGTCCATTTGGATGATCCATGTGTTAGGTGGGGAGTATGTGTGGTACAGTAGCCGTAATTAGTAACTTGCGGACAAAGCATGCTTGATGTATGTGCACAATTTAAATTTTTATTATGTTTATTTAATTAAATATATGAGAAAAGCAAAATAAAAAACCGACAAAACTACCGAACTGAATTCATTTTAAATAATGATTTGATGTCATCTAGTTAGATGAATAAATGTATTGGTCGGTGTTTTAGTCAATCAATATTATGGCAAAGTCAATTACTGCATAGCGTTGAACATTAATAAATAGCGTAGATTTTAGGAAGAAAATAAAACATAATTGCGGTATTAATTAAGATAATGAAGGAGGAGATCATGATCGACGATGGAGATTGATGGAAAAGCTCAATCAAGGAAGACAATTGTCGAATTTTCAGAAACGCCCTTAGAAATGTGTGGCTACAATCGCCTACTAAAAAAAGCCAAGGGCAAGAAGGTAATATACCTCCGGCTCTCGTATCATAGTCGTGCTCTAAGGTGTATGCTCGTTATGGTGCTGCAAGCTAGCCCAGAAAATTACCCAGAAAGGCAATTTTCTACAATTCAAGAAACAGCAACAAAAGAAAGGATCATCTCTCTCTCTCTCTCTCACGCACACACACACACACACACATGAAAGCAAGAATGCTGATAGAGCTGCAATGTAATCATAGTTCACATACACTGAGTCGAGCCAGTCGATTTTCATTCAAGTGTGAAAAAAATGAACTTGGAGTTACCATCTACCATAACAGAACAGAAGCTAAGATGCAATCTTGTTTTGTCAAATGAATAATATGATGATATTGATTCAACTCAATTTGAAAAGAACAAAATAATATATAGTTACTAGTAAATGGTATCAGTAAGTAGCGACAACGTGACTAAAATATGGGCTATGGTACAACAGCTAATCATTGTATTAGAATCATTCAATTCCAACGCCTAAGAGAGAAACTAATATCTCAAATACACCTATATCAACAACAACTGTGTAACGCCTATAAGAGAAACTAATATACAACAGCTACAATGATGGTTCCGTCACTTTGGGGAGAGAAATGGTATTAGAATCATTAAACTCTGACGTACCTTTGTTCACTGATCGATTTTATGAAGCTACATAATACACGGCATTGAAAAACTCTAACTGATCAGTCTATTATTTCTGCCAAAATTTGTTCACGTTTACGCCACTTAGAGGATAGGGGACGAGCTAACCAGCTGATGAGCTCCCTGGTGGAGGTTCATTAGGTACTTGGCGGACAAACTGTCCTTTCACACGTGGACGCTGCTCAGCCAGCTTTTTCCGGCTCTCGTACCGCACCTGTCAGTAAAGTCGGATATTGATTAAGAAAATGCGAACTAGTTTAAGGAATTTCACATGTACTACTTAATAGAGAATATTCACATGTTTTTTATGAAGTTGGTGATGGGGTTATCAACAAACCTTCTTCTCAAAGCATCTGTCTTTCCTCTTCAATCTGAATTTGTTTAGAGCCGCTTCTCTTTGCATGGAACGATGAGATGCTCCCTCGTGGACATGGGATCCCTCTTCATTACCACATTCAGGTATGGTCTTGACAACTGAGGTTGAATCGATCTTGACATTGCTACCAGAACCTGTAGTGTGGTGATTACTTATATGGCCATTATAGAAACTGCCATTACCACTCTGATCATTTGCAGGAGACGCATGCACCCTATCCTCCATGGTTTCCAACTTTTGGCCTTGTTTTTTGTCTGTCTGATCAATGGCATTACTGATCCTTTGATCAATAATGTTATGAAATTGCGGAGAACTCGAGGGTGGACGATCTGATGGATAGAAAGGATTCAACTGAGTGAAAGATGGTGAGTGGTTAGGTGTGCCTGGACTAGGCAAAGAAGATGGTGCCGATTGAGCATAGTACATTTGAGGCATCAAAGAACCAAATCCATTGATTATATTCTCGAATCTTAGACCTCTAATTGGAATCGGTTGAGATATCTCCCTTTGCTGAGGGTGAGGAAAGGAAGCTTCAGGCAGCCCCGGTCGGACTGAGCTTATTGTTGGACCATGCGTGTCTGAATTATAATCAGGGGTAAGATTGGACAGTTGTTTCTCAGAATTCGTTTCATGGTCTTTCTGTTGATTACAGGTGCTCGGGGATGTGGAGTTGCGTGCCAGCAATGGCTTGTTTATGTACCTGCATGTGTTGCTTGTTCGTCAGACTATCAATTGTACAATGTTTGAGGATGTAGCTTCAAGATTAGAGGGTTCTTTCGCATATATATTAGTAGTACTTTAGCTGCAAGAGTCTATAGATTATGTTTGAACTACTCCTTACAATTGGAGTTATCTATAACACATGGAATGTTTCATAAGAGATCGAGAAATTTTGTCCTCTACTCTTCTGATAAACAAATTACGACCTTAAAAACACCTAAGCTTTTTAGATGAATGATGCTGATCTAAGGAAAGAATTGGATACTTCACTTGCTTGTATAAAAATTTAGAGGGATGCAAACTCACCTAGAAAAGGCTGATGCATCAGAGTGATTTAGCCTACGCGTCTCATCATTTACTTGATTCACAGAGCCACTGGGATGAGATCTTCTCAAAGACAGATCCAAAAGTGGCAAAATATCAAACTTGTTTGTACTAGCGTTTGAGGCGGGACTTCCAAAAGGGCCTTTCAGGTAGTTATCAAAAGCTCCAATTAAGTCAATAGCCTCCCTAGAAGGCACATGATTGTTCTCAGAATTTTGTCCAATAACATTAACTTTCTCGTAACCAGCATCAGAGTTCTTGCCCTGCCCTGGCCGTGTTGTTGCAATATTGGCATCTCTGCCAGCCATGGCCTCCAACTCTAATATCAAAATGACGGAAATGTCAAGCAATGAGTATTTACCCGTCCATGATGCTGAAAAATATCAATGAGAGACACGAGCAAGGCAATGAGTGCATTACCTCCCTCCTCAATATCATGTGCCCGTGTTTTTCTACTTTCTTGATGACATTCTTCTTGTGTATAAATATTCATCTCATTTGAAAGACATTTAGCGGCTTTTGGCTGGGAGAGGCTGTGGACATGTTCAACATCGGCTCCTTCAGTCTCCAACTCTGGTTTCGTGCAAGAGCTCTGCAGATAAGACAAGCAATATTATTCGAATCTTGAATCAGTCTATTTGAGATGTTGAAGTGGGCTCCATGAAAAATTGTGGTATAGAGAAATGAATAATACCTGCGCGTCACTTCCTTTCTCAATGCACTCCCTATTTCTCTGAATGCATGCCATATAACCACTTGAATGATTACTAATATCATTATTCTCTGCTGTGGCTTCAACCTTTTGTTGAGCTTCGCTCTCCTCTGGAGGTCCAAGGCCAACAGCGCTCCTCGACTGTCTCATCATAAAGAAAACGGTAAGAACCCACGAAAATTATGGAACTTACTTTGTACCAGATTTTTCATTAAAACAAATAAGCAAACTAGAAAATGGGGATTTGGCTTACAGCTTGTTTCCTCCAGACATGCTGCCACAAGTTCCTTAGCTCATTTTTCCGAATGGGCTTCACAAGAAAGTCTGCTGCACCTCTCAACATGCATTTATAGACTGTACTGACCGAGTCATGTGAAGACATCACTGCATTATCAACGAAAAGGTGTTTGAATCTAATAGTGCTCGAACAAATTTGGATAGTATCAAAGAAACTGCAAGTATAACGCACTTATTACTGGAATATTTTTGCAGATATCATGCTCCATAATTAAGGTGAGAAGAGCATATCCCGAGATTGATGGCAATTCAACTTCTGTCAGAATAATGTCTATGCTTTGGGACCTCTCCTTCAATACCTCACACGCTTTTAAGCCATCAGGAACTGCAGCAACTGCTTTAAGAAAAAGGGAGTTAACTTCTATAGCCGCAACACACTGACATAAATAAACAAATCTGCTTCAGCCAGACAATAAATCATGTTGCTACTATGTAGTCCTGCTAAATTGCTGTCTACATCCAACTAACAGACACAAAAGATCCATGAAGATTTTCAGGTGCAAAGATCAGGATCATGACTCTAGAACATTCAAATTATTATGAACTCATGAGACAGCAGAAACTCCATATTGCAGAGGTAATTTACTCAAACAAGCATATCAGACAGCCTAGTTAGGTAAGAACTTCACTATTGCAGGTTGATAAAATCATCAAAAGGGAATTCCAAGAAATTCAGATA
Source organism: Sesamum angolense (assembly GCA_034509725.1). Taxonomy (NCBI): domain Eukaryota; kingdom Viridiplantae; phylum Streptophyta; class Magnoliopsida; order Lamiales; family Pedaliaceae; genus Sesamum; species Sesamum angolense. The sequence continues at coordinate 3,160,920 of JACGWL010000004.1, read as the reverse complement.
AAGAAACAAACTTTTCAAGGAAAATCACATCCTCCAGCTGTTTCACCTAAGATTACGAATCAAATTCATCGATGTTATAGTATTATCCATAGACAAATTGGCTGATCACAAAGCATCTATGTACAATTTCACAGCCAAAACAAGAACCTTACAGCACCAGAATACAGATGATCAACATAGTAACAAGCTAAGCAGTCAAGATCCCTATAATCCCATCACCCACCAACACTGGAATTCTCAATTCTGGACAGCTAAAAAGTTTCAGAAATCCCGCAAGAACCAGAACAGGAAAACCAACCTTTGTAGCTGCATTTCCTGAGAAGGGCAGCAATAATCTGCCTAGTGGAATCATCAGCTTCCACCAGAAGCACTCTCACCGCCAGCTTTGGCAGAAACCTCTCCCACCTAACCACAGAAGAAGAACCTCCGTCCGCCACCGCGCCACCGCCGTCCGCTGCAATATTCTTTATCTGGTTCTTCTTTTCAGCTTGCTGGGCTCTCTCTGCAGCCACCTCTGTTTCTTGAACCACTAATTCCATCCCACCTTCACTGCTCACCACAACTTCTCCCATTTTTCAAGATTCTTGATGCTTTCAGACAACAAGTATATAGCATAAACACCTGTAGCGGTTGGGAATTAGTTTCTAAAAAGTCCTGGTTTCATTCATCGCTTTTTTGCAGTGGTTTTGCACCATTTTCAACTCAAAAATATCTTAAAATGGAGACCCCAGTTCTTGAAATTTGATCTTATGGTGGCCTTTTACTGGTCCACTTTAACCGCCTCACATCTGATGGCTCAGAATTTCTTGTATTGATTATATGACAATATTTTGCAGTTTAGCCCCTAAAGATATGACAATAATGTTTTTCACCCCCGACTTTGACAACTTCAATCATTTGCAAGCCCTTCCAAATCTTGAGGAGTACCAAGTCTAGATGTCATTTTAAGAAAACATAAGAACAACCCTTGTCATAATTAAGTTCAGTATAGAAATATAAACTAAAATTCATTGGCATCTTATCAAGAACATCAATAAATCGTAAATCTGTAATGAAAAATATATGTAGTAAAAGAATTGATTTTTATTAGCACTTATCAAATATACCTAACAAAAATTTGGGTTCATTTTCAAAGGGCGATTTCAATTATGTACTATTTCAAATTCTGAAATCATGTCAAATTAGCCTTTTTTCCATGGGGTTGTACCGCAAATTTCAAAAATTAATTCTATCACATTTTTTATACAAAAAATTATCACATGACATAATTCATACATATTTTCATCCTATCACATTTTCTTGATAAAAAATATATCACAAAATATATTAATTCAAACAGATTTTCAATTCCCACATAAAAACTCAATATAGAAACAAACCAAATCTAAAAACCCCACAAACTAAAAACCCATAACAAAAACAGAAACAAGACGTCGCCTGATATTCATATACCAATCGACGACATCGAATAAAATGCATTACAAAAAACATCTTGGGGCAATTAAGCAAAAAACACAATCTCATGGGGCCAAAGTGAAAATACACACAACTTTTGGAGATACAAAAGAAAAGGGGGAACTCACAAATATCTGCAAGACTCGTCTTTTTTATATATGTATGGCCCAAAATGGCCACGTCATCAAGACCTCCCCAATCAAAAAGTAAAGGCCCATTGGTTTTTGCCCTTCTCTTTTTCCATAATTCCCATCTCATCTCCCCTATGATATTTGGTTGGTGGCACAAACTTATTCTATGAGATGGGCAACACTTGGATTTGAATGGACAACATTAATCTCACCATCCAACCAGAATAAACTATGATCTCCCAAGATATTTTACATGGGACAGCTATTTTTTTGCCCATTGGGTGGGCCCACTTGAGAAGATATTTTTGTACTCATGGATAGAATTTGACATGTGGACACAAGAAAAAGTAGTTTTAGATCTTTGAGTTTGTGGCTTTGGTTTTGTCAAACTTGTTTTCTTTAATCTTTCATTAGTATAACAAATAATATAGTATTAGTATGTAGTGTTTTGTAAGAAAAGCAATGTTGTCCAAGTTTTAGTGGTTTGGGATTGGTGGGGTTCCTCGAGCTCGGTTTCTCATTGGTTGGAATCCTGTGGAGTTTGTGGGGTTCTTTGTAGCAGATCAAGAACTTGGATGGGATGGACATGTGTGTAGAACATTCTTTCCATGATTCCATTAATCTTAATAATGGGCCATCATATTTTGTAAGTCGGAACAGGTTTGCCCAAATTTAGATAAATTATATAATAAGTATAGTTTACTTATTGTGGAATTGGCGTATGATTTAAAAAAAATAATCAATCACACCACAAGTATATTATATTTGCTATGAGATTGATCTGATTTTGTCAAATTTGATTTAGATTTAAAAATAAATAAAATCTTTTCATAGTATGAAACATATTCGATATGGTATATATAATTTAATTTTTTATTATATTTATTTAATTAATTAGATAAAAAAAAAAAAATAATTGATTAAAATTGATGATATAAATTATATTTAAAATTACGTGCATGGAAAAATAATCGACACAACTAATTAATTAAAGATATCGCTATTTTATGGGGAAAATAATTAGTTTAAGTAAGGTTATTTTAGTCGGTCCAGATTTTGTCCCCCAAAAGTTTTTTCCGATTAGCGATCGAAACATACTTAATGCATATATGTATTATTTAATTTTTTATACATTTATTTAATTTAATGAAAAAGAAAAATAAAACTAAAATGAATCATTGATCAAAACTAATAATAAATTAACTTTAAATGTGTGTGAATATCAAAATAAATAACACTAACAAAAAAAAAAAATGGCTATTTGTGGAAAAATAAATATAGTTAATGGCGTTTTAGACAAATCACATTTAGCCAATCATGATAGTTATTTTAAGGGTCTCCCCTTAATAAATATATAGCATGAGTTGGTGTAACAAAAAAGAATGGAAATTTGATAACATATAATAAAATTACAAAAATACCCTTGGCACAACATCACTTGTGCTAGATACATGGGGAAAAAAAAAAGATACTTGTGAAGAGATGAGTTGTACATAAAATATCTTGAAGATTTTATGAGAGTGGCATCTCGTCATCTTTTTGACTTATCATTTTATTTCTTTCTCGTCCCTACACTATGGGGGATTTAACCCCCACCCACTCTATGTGGACATGTAATAAAGTGTCCTATATGGTCCTATTCTAAATTATATAGCCATTTTTTTTTTATATTATTGATTGTCGCGGCTTGTAGTACCTTTACGTGTATAATAGATGGACACAGTATATGTTTTAATATAAAAATCAGCACATAAATAATTTATATTTTATTATTTGAACTATATCTGTTTTTAAATTTTGTTATTCGAATTATTAATTTCAAATTACTCCATATTAAAAGAAAATTAAGTCCAGCAATTTTTAACAAAATATAATTCAAATTCAAAGGTGAATAACTTAAATATCATTTGAATTTAAAGTATTCAAACAAATTAGAAAAAAAAATACATATATATATATATATATATATATATAGCAGGGAATAATTTTAAATACTTCAATTCAAATATAGCGTAAATGGATACAAAGACAGAACTATCTGGAATTCTAGGACATCTGTAAGAATCATTATTAACAACCTAAATACCTAAATTTTGGCCTAAAAAATTGTTCTCGAATGGGTCCAGCTTACACTTTTCCTAGAATGACACTTTTCCACGATTCAAACGTTCATACTTTTACCAATGGAGTTCCCAATTTTAGCATTTAATGTTCCTAATGCCTAACCTCCCAATATCAGCAAAAGAACAGACTCAATTTATCCAAACCAATACTTTTTTTTCCTCTTTCATAAAATATTTGCATGGTTGCGATTTTATTTATAATTGTAGGTTATAACTGTCTTTAGAATCATAACTTATTTACAGTGTAAACACAATTCTTTATATTTGTAGTAGAAATACGACTTTAATTATCACTATGGGTTAGAACTGTTTTCGGAACCACAAGTCATTTACAGTGTACTTATAGTAGTAACACAATTCTTCTTTATATTTGTAAAAGAAATGTGAGTTCAATTGTCACTGTGAATTGGGAGCTGCCTTCAGGACCGTAAGTGCACTGTACTTACAGTACTAATACAGTTCTTTATATTTGTTGTAGAAGAAATGCGACTTCAGTTGTCTTGTGGATGGAACTGCGTTCAGAACCATAAGCCGTTTATAATGTACTCAACAGTATTAGCACAATTTTTTACATCTGTGGAAGAAATGCGACTTCAATTATTACTTTGGTTAGAATTATCTTCACAACCGTAAGTCGTTTATAATGTACTTAACAGTACTAACGCGTTCATTTACATTTGTAGAAGAAATTGAGCCTAATTACATGATTGAAAGTGGGTCATTGCTATGAGTTAGTTAGTAGTCAATGAGACGTGGTTTAGTTGAGAAAGTTTAGATTTCTTGACTATAAGTTCATGTGTTCGAATTCAACTGATGTATAAATTGTTTGTTCTACTTTAATAGCTATCATTAATTAGTTATAAATATAACATATTAAATTAATTGATTTAATAAAAACAATTAATTCAATAAATGTTGGGAATGAAAACAACACACTTGTAACAATTAATATCAGAAAGGACATTATTATAGGCAGTATTTTTGCATAGAGAGGGTATGCCTATTGCCTGCCAACTTTCACAACTTGTAATAAAGGAAAGCAATAGTTATCCATTTGAGCTGGACATACGTCACAGCCCGTCGGGTCCACACTGGAACAGACAAGTCAGATAGACCCACGTGTTGCCCATCTTTCCAATCTCGATAATTATTCAGTTGCAGCCCAAATATCACCAGATTCTGTGCGTCACAGTCGCCACTGTTAGAACTGTTTGTTATGTGAGAACTGAGAACCTTTTTGCCTTGACAATCTTAAAAAAAAGGCCTCCCCTGTTCGCAGCTCCTCAAAATCCATCTTGTGGTTTACTCTCTGCGTTTAGCAGCTCAAATGGTTGTCAGCCCATCTTTTCTTCACGAAATTGCAGTTTTGTGGGCTCAGATGGAACGGTTTTCATCAAGAAATGGGAGTGAAATGTAGTGGGATGGACCTCTCTCCTCTGTGAAGTCAATTCCTCAAGGCAAAAATTCAGAGGTACCCTTTTTTTCCTTATGCCTAAAAACGTTCTCTTGTAACTGTTAGGTTCTTGTTGAAATGAGGAAAAAAAGGAATGAAGGATGAGGAAATTGTGGACCACTAGAGTTTCTTGATGTTCTTGCTTGCTGGTTTGAAAGAGGCAAGGAACAGAGTATTTGAAAGCAATTAAGGTGGAGAAAATTCTGATCTTTTTTTCTGTGGGAAAACATCTCACATGTTTATGACAGAAGAGACCACATGTATTTGAAGGGAAAATTTCTACATTTCCCATTTCTTATAATCTTGCAGGAAAGTAATTTGAAAAGGGAAAAAAAGGGGGAGAATCTTGGAGAGGGATCATGTGGGGTGGAGGCAAATGTAGTTCAGTTTCTTGTTGTGGAATAGCCATTCATGTTATACCTTTTAGGGGCAACTTTGGTTATGAACTTTTTTTATTGATTAAGGACTTAGGAATTCAGACATTATTTTCTGAATATGCAGCTAACTCACACTGTGAAGAGTTGTATGGAAGAGAATTTGGTTAAGGCAGTTCAACATCGGAGGCATTTAGCAAGGGAAGTAGATGTTAGATTACCTATTCTTGGTGGGGAGTTTGGGAAAGGTCCGAAATTATGAAAATGTGAGGGTTGTTTGTGCTCATTGATTGGAATGTATTTAGTCTGTATCAATTATGTTGCATTAGTTTGTTATCTTGATTGATTTATTGAGAACTTTAAATGATAGTGTTAAAATAAAAAGATGGGGTGGTTCGAGCAGAAGAGGGCGCGGAGTAGCTATCGTCGTGTAGATTCGGTGTCATGATTCATCTATTATACAGAGAAAGTTAAGGAAGATTAAGGACCCTTGTGCACTAACAGTCGTGGAGAAAGCTAGGGACCCTAGTGCTCTAACAGTGAGGTGGATTAGGCAGTCCCTAATGAAGGAGAGGAACGAGAAGACATCATTCAAGAGGTTGTCTTTCATCTATTATTTTGTCAATACTCAAATGTTAATATTTGTTAGCCGTCTTCTTCAAGTCAATATTGGCTTGTCACTACTTAGTGTGTGTGTCCTCCTCCCCCCACCCCCGCCCCCCGCCCCCCGCCCTAGTGCTTTACCACCATTTTGATATCGTTCAGATCTTCCTCGAAGAAGTATTGGTTTGGACGTTTCAACTCTTCGTATGAAATGTATAGGCTATGTGAGTAATCCTATTGAACATTGCTTTAAGTATCTATGTTATTGTTTTTGCCTCTATCCACCAGGATGATGGTTCTTTGGTTTAGCCTATGAAGAGTTGGCTCGAGCCCTGTTTGGAATGATAATGCATTGATAGATACAATTGTACTTCCCTTGTTAGGACATAATAGTGGAAGCATGAAGCAGAGAAGTTGGAAAAGTTTATTATACCACTTGGATTCCTGATTTCACATGGCTTCAGGCAGCAGACGACCTTAGTCATATGCAGTCAAAACAAACTCATTTAGGCTGCTATAGTGGCCTATAGCAGTAAAATCTTTGTACTGTGTAGCATTTTATGACTCGTATTTCTTTGCAGATTGTCCGGACAAAGTATTTTGATATGCCCCTTTAACCATTGTTTCTGTTTTTCTGCTTCGATTTTCTACTGGTCTTGAAGTCAATATATGTAGTTGATAATGTTCTGTTTCAGCTGAAGTTAACATTGCCCACAGAAGGAAAGCTGGAGGCTACAGGCATATTTTTCCCAAAGGAAATGGCAAAACAGAGAAACTGGAAAGTTCAGTTCTTGATTTAGCTACAAATTAACTAAAATTTGTGATTATGGTAGTTCTTAGTATCTTGTAGAGTAGCTGTGGTTCAAGGAGACCATGAAATGCTAAATTGTTGACAGATAATTGCAATAGCTTTGTAGATAGTGTAGTATGAAGTGTAAGAAAATGATTGTATGAGCATGAATCTGATATAAAACTAGAGCTAGAGTCTTGTGCAGGACTTGGAATCTGATATAAAATTAGAGCTAGAGTCTTGTACAGGAGACTTGGAATCTGTAGGAGGCGGCCTCCGTCTTCAAGCATACAAGTATAGCCATTGAACATTAGGTACATTAGTAAAAGCAGGGTATTATAGAATTACAAAAGTTCAATGTATAAACAATTATTGTTGTCCTCTGAGCATTGCTGTTCTCGATATGCTAATTTCAAAACGATCCAAATGTTGTCCTACCACAAACCACCATGCAGAAACATTTGCTGTACGGTCTGTTTCTGCACAAGAGGTGACTTCATGTGCTGCGATTGTCTCATCTTATTTTGCCATAAGCAGCAATCTGATCGCTTTTACTTGAATATCAGCAATCATTTTCTTATCTAGTTCATTCACAATCAGATAATCAGCCATAGCTTTGGACTTGAGAAATATCAAGGACAACCAGAGCATTGGTGCATCTGAACTGGAGATAGATGCCTCGAACTGCATATTGACAATTAAATGAAGTAACTTGAAGTCCTTTGTCAATTGGCCAAATAAACTGCAAGTCCCAGCTTTCTCATTTATCTTCACTTCCATTTATGTCATGGATTGCGCTCACAGGTCCCTTCCTTTTAGTTTTGGTTGAAAATCTTGCCGCAGATACACTCAGTAGCTTGTTGATGGACATCCCTTCACCTAAAATCTTTCTCTTTTCTTCATACCTGTGTTTGATACGACCATCGAGCTTGTAACCAAGAAATGCAGGAAAAGACAACAACTCTCCAACTTCACGACCCATTTCCTCAATCAAGTAATCTAGCTTCTCCTCTAACGACTCGTGATTGTACTGTAATACCTGTGGATGTTTCTTGCTCATATCTAAAATGTCCTCGCAAGTCAATCCGTAGTTCAAGAACACTCCAATAACCTCTTGTAAATTCTTACAGCTGCACCTGGTAACAGCTCCCATTGCTAGAGCCAATTCCTTTGTTCTGTTCATACCCATCTCACCAAGAAAACCAACTTATTTGCTAGATTCTCCTCAAATGACAGGCTCAGAAACAAGGGTGCTTTGATCAAAAACCTATATATGTCATGCGAAGTCAATCCGCATTGCTTAAGAAAATCAATTCTTGGATGCAATTTCCTCTTTCTGCTGCTGGCACTGAACAAACTTGGGTAAACAAGTACAATCCTAAAAATCTCCTCATTGCTCAACCCAACATATGAATTCAAGAATTCAACATGGTCTTTTAAATGGTCTACACTATAAGCCAAAACAAAGGGGAATTTACGCAAAACTGTGGCAGTGGCACTCTCATCACCCCCACCCAACTCCAAGAGAAAACCAATTCTTGGAATCAAATGAGTCTCCAACTCATAATTGAGAATGGCAGGACGACGAAGGATCAAGTCCGCCCCACCAAAACGGTTCAAAAAGGCTAGCATTCTCTCCATTTCTTCCACAGATTTAAGACACAAGGCCTTGGTCAAATTAACAGTGTTAAGCACATGAACAAGCTTGTCCTTGGGAATTCCAAACTGAAGCAATAACCTTACTTTCCTCTCAAATCCCACCAGAAATTCAGGGTCTGTCCCATTCAACAGCCGCTCAATCTGGGTGGGCTCAATTTTCCCTTGCAACTCTTGATTACCGTCATTAACAAGAAAGCACAACAGTGCATCAATTTCTTGAGCTGTTAATACATCTGGTCGTTTAACAATTAATCTCGAAAGGGCAAGACCATTCACTCCAGCAGACTGCAGGACCTGAACTCTAGCACGAATTGATGCGAAAGGCGTAAATCTAAGAGCTGCATTTGTACTCAAAATTGCTTCAGTGTCCTTCTCACTGAACCCCATTTCTTGAAGCAACGAGAACAACATTATACCTAAAACACAACAATTAAAAACCCATTTCTTGTAATAAACAAAAATGGCATCATACCTCAAACCTAATCGAAACCAGAAAAAAAAGAACGACAATTTTCACTTCATTCCCAGATTGAGTAAGAGACATAATTTACGTGGGCGAGAGACTAAAAGAATAAAAACTTTTATTGTACTGTAGATCACATACCCGAGTCCGCAAACATGCTTGTGGAGTCATTCCCATTGATAGCGAGAGCGCCGTAGCGGCAGCTGAGGAGTAGGCGATTGTTCGCAGATTTTTGGCGGAGAGAAAACCCAGAAAACTTAGTGAGTGGGAAATGGGTGAAAGTGGAAGCTGTGAAGTAAAGAGACGGCGATTGGAGTCGAGGATCCGTGGGCAGAGCGAAGGGATTAGCAGCCATTGATGAGGAGAGTTGAGAGTGATGGATAAGCTCAGCTACAGTCCTCGTGGCTTCGTGCGGGTTCTTTTGTACCGTTCAACTTCAGACAAGTTCAGTGCAAAAATTTTGGGTTGCTAACAACTCACAAGGTTAATTATACCATAATTCAACTACACTTGAATATCCTGCTAAATTACAATATATTTTTTCTAAAATTTAACATAATTATATATTTTTTATTATTCAAAAAATTATAAATACCACTAATATTTAAAAAATTATTTAAGTTTTAAATAAAAATATGAGATTATCAATTTTGCACTTAATATTTTTTTTTATTTAGAAAAACATGAAAATTTATAAATAAATTAGACGAGGGGATGAAAAAATATGAGAAAAAAAAAAACACTTGTCCACATAATATATAAAAAAATTAAAAATAAATATAATTTATAATTTATAATTCATAATATCATCTTAGTCAGTTTATAAAAAAATAAGAAAAACTAATGAAAACTAACAAATTAAATTAGTTATTAAACAATCGTTAAAATCATTTTAGTTAGTTTATTAAAAAAATAAGAAAAACTAATGAAAACTAACAAATTAGATTAGTTATTAAACAATCGTTAAAATGAAAAAGAGTATTAGTAATTTTCAAATAATGAGATAATATTCTTAACTATGCCTCCAAGAGAGCTCGTTGTGTTTGCCCTGAATAATATTTCAAAAGAAATTGATATTCATTGTCTTTTATTTATTTGTTTAAGTCTATGGTTTTGATTCTTATTTTATTTTATTTTTGAAGAAAATGAGCGTCTATTACCAATACTACTAAATTATTTTTTTCTTTTTTCCCCAAATTAACACCACTTGTGTCCAGACAAAAAATTAATTTGGAATTTTATTACTCGAATTGACAGTGTAATACAAAATAGTATATAAAACATAAATAAAGAGTACTACTTCATAATGATGTTTGATTCGAGTCGCCCAAGGTGAAATAGCTATAATGATGCATATACTTCTATGATGTATAAATCAAAATCATGAAAATTTTCCTTCTAAATCATCAACACATAGAAGGCATTTCCTTGGACCTATACTAAAATGTAAGATCTTAGGCTTAGGATTAAAGATCTAAATAGAGATTATATACTATACTTTTATATTTACATAAATGCATACAGCAAGGGCAGTTTTCTCAGCAGTCTTGCTCAGCAATCTAATCCCACCAACATAGAACTGCAGCAATTAAGTAAAATGCCAAACTCTGGAAGGAAAATTTCCATGAAACCATGGATTGATTTCTGACATAAGTAATTAATCGTTTCGGGCTCAATGAAACAGACGGCGCTCTGCATATGAGCAGTGATGTCTATCATCAAGAATTGCATAGTTTACAGTTTGTCTTAATATGCACAAAGCAACGGGCATCAGATTTTAATATGCCAAAAACCACCCGACGACCACTGCAAAGGAGGCATCGAGGCTATATAGCAATTTGGACAAAGCAGAAAAAAATTGCTTAATCAGCTAAGCGTTATAGGTATCATCACCCAGAAGAGTCAATAAAGAACTTCACAGGACAACATCACCTCGACAAAGAAGATATACAGTTGTTTGCAGCTTAGAAGACATCTAGTTCCATTGTGGAACCTCCAAATGGGATCCTCCTCAAGTTTTCTTATGTTTTGACTTCAGACCATTTTTCCTACCAGTATGAATGCTCTTAATAAGAATAACAGATGAGCTTCCATTTCCTGACTTCCTGGAGACGCAAGAAATGCAGCCATTATGGAAAATATATGTGCAAATACCAAAGAATATTGTGTGACAGAAAGAAAAAGATAACAAGAAGTACATATTTCTTACAAGTCTTCCTGCTTCTTTTCATGAGTCCTGCCAACTTTGTTTGGACCCTTGTCAAGAACTTCTGATTTGTTGATGTGATGATATACCTGCGGAACATATAATAAGCCAGGTACAAAGATCAAATCATAAAAACATAGGTCAGGTCAACAGAAGCATGCCCCAGTATGGAGCATACACTAATATTCTCATTCACACCATAATGCACAAATCAGAATAGAACACTAAATCTTTCAGTGACCATGATATCCAAGATATATTTCAAAAAGCCTGCAACTTACTTAGTCTTCAAAATGTTCTGGCTAACCAAATTTGCAACAAAGAACAGAATGATCAGACAAGATCAGGAAGAATCAGAACACTAGAAGGACGACCGATAAAAGACACTATACAAATGCATGTTACTGAAGCTTGCACAATGTTTAAAACATATTTTCAAGAAAAACTATGTGCAGCGATCACAAGCCTATCTTATTTATACGACATAGAACCAATCAACAAGCAAGCACACAACCTACACGGACCAAAAAGTAATGGCACGTGAAGTAGATATCCAGTTGCCAAAAGTTATTGTCCTATTTCAGTAAGAGATTATATATTACCAGTATAAAAATCGTTAAGCCTCATTATCACAAGATATCCTCTCTTCCTAACAAGCTATCATACACCAAAAAATGCAAATGTCTGTTTATACACCCGAAAACACGTATTGTCGTGTGGACACACATCAATAAGCATAGCTCATAACACAATCAACATTAGTTGCTTAACCTTACTTCAACTAAGAGCAACCAAACAACCATATCATTGTAAACATGCGTGAAACAATGCATTATCGGGCAAACACAACCCAATGTAAACATAACACAACACTGTAATCAACAATTATTACCAAAGGGTCCTAAACTTACTTCATTCCGCGGCAACTCACAGCCCTCTCTGCTTCCTTCCTTCTTATCAACCTTCAATTTCTTCGCCCCATGTTGATCCTCCTCCACGCTGCTACTCAGTTTTCTCTTCTTTTTATTCCTCATAATCACACTCTTCCCTTTCTTATCCCTCAGTTTCCACACATTTTTCTTCCTGTACAACAGCTTCTCGAATTTCCACGACTCATAGCTGGTGTCAATAACCATTACCTCTGTCCGTGAAAACCCAGCCAAATTCCCATCCCTCTCAACCCCCTCACCATCATTTTCCGATTTATCCAGCTCTCTCACTCCCTCCACTCCACTATTGCTATCGCCACTCCTCAACAGCGTCGGCTTCTCTGCAGCTGCATTGTTGATCTCACGACTCCCATTATTCGAAAATTCACAAATTCTGGGGTTCATCTGTTTGCGAGCAGACTTTTTGAGTTTTGTGGAATTACCCCATTTATCTCCAAAATTGAATAGCTCGTTGAGAACATCGCTCATTATATTGAAGAACTGTTTATCCTCATCCCGAGTCGAACAGCAAATTGGGTCGGTATTTGGTACAGACTCCGGCCTCTCAGCAATCGAAGAACTAGGGTTTTGGAGGAACATTTCGAGATCGGTGACGCCGTTCTCGGGAAAGCCCTTGGCTGTTCGCAGCCGGTCCAGCCAGCTCGATCGGGACTTTCCGGTCGATACTGAGCAGAGCATTGCAGCAATGCTTACATACAGCCCTTTTTTGTGTGTAAATCACAGAGAGAATCTGATAATGGCGTTTGAGTTTGAATAGAATTGTCAAAGCTTTTAGCGAAATGCACGAAACTCAAGATGCGGTGGGCCCGGGTATCCCAGAACTGAATTCAGATAATAAAATAATAGCTTAATTAAGTTCTGGTCCGTTTGGAATCGAACCGGTCATGAGCTGATCCTAGCAATCAATATATGAGATCAAACTGGCCCAAGACCATTTGATTTTGAATTAGATTTGAGTCGGGTTTATTGGGTCTGTTTATTATTAATAATATATGATATATAATTTTTATTTATTTATTTAAGTTGACTATTTTAATAATTTTTTTATATTTTTAAAACTTTAAAAACTTTGATCTGTATTGTTCTATTTCTAAATTTTTAGTATTTTAATTCATTGATAATTTTTGTTTTCTTAATTTACTTTTAAGTAGTTTTTAAATTTATTATCGTTTAAGTTTATTACTGTAAGTTTGTTAGTCAAATTATTATTTAAGTTCGTTAGAGATATTCTTAATTAATATTTTTCTATATATAATTTTTCATGTGATTTTAATTTTTTATTTATTTATTTTATAAGACAATTATAAAATTTCAGTAATTGTTTATAAAAAGACATCAATATCTTAATATTAATATTAGTAGTAGTAGTAGTAATAATAATAATAATAATGAAACACATCCGGATTTGATGTGTGCCTGATTCGGGCCTCTACCAGTCCGGTCCATGGGCTGGACTTAGGTTTAAAAATAATGATCACTTAGATGCTCAAGATCATCCCAAAATCGATCATGAAAAATAGTCAATCAATTTTGAGTCAGGATTTTTTGGATTGGTCCGCGCTAATTTTGCTCTCATCCAACCCACTATATATATCATTCTAATCCAATAGCCTCACTAAAAAAAATACAAACATTTAATCATAACTAATTACGATGGTTAAGAATTAAAAAAAAAAATTATAGCAAATAGTCATTGAACACGGCTATACAACGGTTGTTGACCGTAGTATTTGTGAGGGTGGCTAAAACATTCGCTATTACTCTTAACAATGACAAATAACTTTTTCTTAATAAAAAATTTATATTTTTTCCACGATTTTATTTAATCGTGGTTAATAAAACTTATTTACCATAATTTTTAGTTCATAAATATTAAAATTTAAATCTTTATATATATAGCACATTTGCCCCTATAAAGTTTAAATATTCAACATAAGAATAAGAAAACAACATGTTAATATCTTTAAAACAAAATTTTGGCCTAAATTTTTTATCCTAATATATAGTTTTTATTTTAGGATGTTTTGCCTTTTTTTAGCTAATTCCGTTGTATTTTCTTTATTTTAGTTTATATTTAACATGTATTTATTTTTATTAAGATTTTTTTGTCCTTCTGGTTGAAATTTTAATTTTTGGAGGATCTTAAGTACTTATAAGTCTAAATAAATTTTTTGTCATAAAAAAAAAATAAATTAGAGTAAATATAGACCTAACCTTGTAAGTATGGATGAAATGTTCATAATTTACTGAAATTGAAGAATAAAAAAAATAGATATGAATTTTAAAAGTTGAAATTGGAGGGGGGAAAATAAGAGAAGTGATATATTTAATTGTTTTATGTTCTTATTATCTTATTTACAAAATTATTTAATATCACATAATATTTTATTTTCTATGTCATAATATTTTGACAGAGTTTCTTTTGTCATGAATCGTTGAATCATATAAAATAAACGAGTACTTAATTCAATTGGATCCTAAATGGTATATTCAATTAATCAGCTGTCAGGGCACATTCAATGCATACGCAAAATTTAATTATACATAATTGTAATAATATATTTGTGATTAAAAAAATAATTATAAAGCAAAATGTATGTTTTTTTAATAGTAATATCAAGAAATAAATATATGAAAGATATATGCACTAAAGAAAATAATATTTTCATTATTGAGCATCTTAAGGGCAAAACTATAGAATTAAAATAATCATTTGTTGTCAATTTTATTGGACCAATCGACATCCCTTAATTTATGAGCCGCAAATGAAATGAATGATCCAGAATAATCCCTCAACTACTGAGTTAACAGTGACATTTGGACAAACATGAAAAACAAAATAGAAAAAAAAAATAATTAAATTCAAATTTTGTGTATTATCCTTTAAAAGATATTTAATTGTTTTATTTTTAAAGTTAGCTAGACTTAAATCTCCTCTGAAAATATAAATTTTATTTAAAATAAAAGTTTTGAAATTATACTTGTCACCTCTAAAAAAATTACATTTATGTACAACCCCCTATTGTTAAGGTTTAAACGAAAAATATAGATGTTACAAAAAAAAAAAAATTTGCATAAATTTTTAATTTTGCCCCTCATCATGTAGCATTCCCAAGTATATTTTTGTACGTACACAAAAACAAATGTATATATATATATATTATATATTATATATATTATATATATGAAGTGAGGTTAACATCATTATATTTTTCTCCTTATATATATAAGTATAAAATTATTACATAAAAATATTAAATATTGGGTAAAATTAAAAATTTATGTAATTTGCTTACGAATGTGAATATTTTTCGTAGAAATCATAGCAATTAGGTGTCAATAGTGATTTTTTTAATGAAGTGTAGGTGTAATTTTAATTTTTTTCAAGAAAAAAAAAATTTTATATTTTCAAAATAAATCTAAACGTAATTAATCCTTATTTTTAAGTATATTCAACTTAACATTAAATGAATCAAAATTTTTTTTTTTTTAGTTCAGTGACACCTATTATTCCAGTGACAACAACTCCTACTATGCAGTAAACTAAATTCCTACTATATAGCAGACAACATCCCACACACTTAGCGAATTTGAACTCATGACCTCTAAAATCATGGACCCCAACTTCACCAACAAATGAATCAATATTACTATTATTTTATTATATGCGAAGACTACGAGTGTTCTGCGAAATAATAAAAAAATGCTCCCCGCATCGCATTGGCATGCCTAAAATAACAAATTACTCCCAAAATTCGTGTGATTTTAATTCGAATCGAGTTATAGTCATCTTTCATAGCCCATCGACCTGTTTCCCTTAATATTTAGTCCCTAACAGTCAAATATACATTATCTTTAACATATTTTAATACTCTTCCCCTATTTTCATACTAACCTCACTAATTCAAATTACCTAAGTACTCTGAATGTTTGCAAATACGTCATCAATCTGTCAAAATTCACTAAAATTACTAATATTAACAATAAAAAAAAAAGAATGAAAATTCATAATTTATTTCGATTGACGAATTGCAGGTATGATCAAACTACCCTTATACATCTCCGCATTCTAAGTTATGCGAGGATGCATATCTTCATTCTTATAATGGTAGCATGGTTACAACAAAAATAAAAAATAAAAAAATATTTGACTTATAATAATTTAGTAATAAGTTAATTCTGGGTAAATATTATTTAAACCTTTTGCTAATATCAAACTATCAACAAATTCGATAAATTTTAACTAACGAATTGATCTATTTATTAAACAAAAACGAATATCAGGGACACTAGATATAATTTTTCAAACTATTAAGAACATGTGTATGATAATACTAAATCTTAAGAGATGGCAACACGATTATTTCTAAGACTTATCTAATAGTGATGATATCGACTTTTTTTAAATACATTAAATGAGATGAGGAAACAAACCTAAAGTTATAGGACCATATTCGAGAAAACTTATCCAATTAGAAAACTTATCCGTTATGCAATTTTCTATGACCATAAACATTTTAATGAAGTAGTGACCGTTGCTTTAATTATTCTGCCTCCTTTCAGACTTGAATTCATTTAGGCATGCCTAACGTACAACGACGTCGTAATTGAGAAGTTGACAAGAGTTAACCTATGCTATATTTGATATTCCAGCACTTAATACTTGAATTATTTGGCTACTCTTTTTTTTTTTTAAATAATACTATATATTATTTATTACATTATTTAGTATATCTAAATTTAAATATTGATTCAATGCATCAATAATATAAATCAGTAAATGAGATCAAATAAGTCAGAGAATAGAAAACATACTATATAATTTGAAAAAAAATTTCAAATGACTATATAAAAGAATTTAATATTCGTCAATATTTAATTATAATATAATTTAAAATTAATGGAAAGATTTTAAATCCAGTAAAATAAATTTGAATGATTTATTTTTAAAAATGTAAAATTCATAATTTCAAATGCAACTTTATTAATGATGTTTATTCTAAAATTTTATGATTTAGCGCTATCATATATCATGTATTTTCTGAAAAAGACACATATTATGTGTTCATTTTAAACTTGATTTATTTTTGTTATAATGCTTTATACACTACAAAAAAGAATATGTTTGGATTAATCAGTAAAAATTTGCTTGCAATTTTATTTTAAGAAAAATATGGTTTTATATATGCCGTAAAATTAAAATAAATTAATTTAGTTATAATGTATTGTTAATCAATAATTAAAATAAAATATTAACCATAAAATTATTATCTTATGTTATAAATATATAATAAGATATTTAATATTTTCATATTATTATTTTTATCATATATATATATATATATATATATATATCTCGAAAATTGCACACTCCCAACTGTTTTGTATAAAAATTGAAGTCGTGCTACACTGTTCTGCGTATTTCCAAGATATATATCCAGAAAATATAGGAGCTCCGCACATTCAACAAATCCAAACAGTCCAGCAGTCAACTCAAGAAGGCAACAGCTGGCGGCCCTTTCGCCCTCATCAATCCAAAGCCACTGCTTATTCTTGTGCTGCAGAAGCGTTGGATTTGGCGGTGCAATTCGGATAAACTCTTCTTTTCTTGTTTCTATCTTTAGTTCTTGGCTAAATCCTTTTCGACGAGAAACACGTTATTGGGTGACGACGACGACTCCAACAAAGATTGAGATAGAATCAAGCTTCCCCCGCGAGCTAGATAACCGGAATTTTAGCATTTCGTGCTTCCTTCCTTCCTTCCTTCTCGTGGGATACTCTGTAAATACCCTTTTGATATCTATCTGTGTTTGATTTCTTGGATACCCGATTCTTTGTACGGTATTTTTTTTTAATTTTTTTTTCTTATTTTTTGTTTCCCCCTTTTTGTTGTACTGTTTTGCGATTATTGTTTGTGAGGTTTGAGTAGTTATGGCGTTGGTTGAGGCGTTCTTGGAGATTCTGAAGAGGCCCACAATTTGGGCGATGATAATAGGAATGATACAGTTTCTGGGACCTGTTTGGATTGCTTTTCTGGTGGGTATAATGGTGGGATGGGTTTGGAAACCTAGGTGGGCTAGCTTAGGGAATTGTAAATTTGAATTTTCAGCACCTTCTTCGCCTGCTGCTTTGGTTCCTTCTCCCGTTCAAGGATTTGGTTCGACTCAGAGCTTGGATTCTTGCAAGGCCAAGGTTGTAAGTTTTGGTTCTTGTGCGTCGGATAATGCAATGGGGAAAGAACAAATTGCTTCGGTGGCCGTTGATGACGCCGTTTGCAGGTGAATTTCAGCTTTATATATATACACACACAACACATATATATATAATATATATATATATATATATATATATTGTTGTGTAATCTCATTGTAATATTGTTAATATGTTGATGTTATATTCATTTGGTTTGTGCGAGCTTCGGGTGGCTAGTTCCAACTGTCTGAATAAAATGGCAATTGATGTATCAAACCGGTCATGTTGCAAAGATATAAGATATCTGCTGCATAGGCAGGTTTTATTGAGTTTGTGAGTTTACTTTTAACTTTTAAATTTCATTCAGTTATTAAATGTTTTGAATAGTTAGTATGAGTCTTGATGTCATATTACTTGATTAGGAAAACATTCAAGATAAATTAAGCCGTCAATGGCCAATGGAGGGTTATATTTTTCTGATGATGCAATTTGCGGTTGTATATCTGCGCTGAGTGTTGTAAACTTGTAGCTTTATCATGTAATTCTTGTATTCCATTAAAGCCTCCAAACTACTTGCATGGTCAAACTTTTGGGCTCGTATTGATTAAAGAAGAATCTATCTAGCTTCCTCTATTGCCGTCAGATCAATATTTGCCTCATGTATTTCCAAATCATGAACATGGCAGTAGTTGAACTTGGCACCCAGTGCATGCACTAATAAATGAGCATTAGTGAGATAAGAGAATTACTTTTAGTTCTATATTTATCAGGCACAACTTTCTCATGACTGTATATTGCTGGTATAGTTCATCAGAATTAGGAAAGGAAGAAGGTGTGCTTATCACATATGAGGATTTAGAACGTCTATGCCATCTGGTTGAGAGGAAAGATGCAGGCCCCCCATGGAAGCATGTGATGGATCGTTCAACCCAAAGTATGAGCTACCAGGCATGGCAGAGAGAACCGGAGGTACTAAATAGAATGTTTGAGGATCCATCTTTGTTGGAGCAATTTGTTCTTCCGTATGTGTAAAGAATGACAGTGTATCTTATATTTGTGTCTGCTAGTTTTATATGCTTAATGGTTTTCCTGGTGGTGGTTTGTCAGACTGGTCCTCCTCAGTATTGTAGCAGAACTGTTTATGAGGATGCAACTCCTGAATTAGTAAGGGACTTTTTCTGGGATGATGAGTTCCGACTGAAGTGGGACGATATGCTTATACATGCTTCTATTTTGGAAGAATGCCCCACGACAGGAACAATGATGGTTCATTGGATACGGAAGGTTAGGAAATGAGATCAGTTGTAATATGTGTCCTGTATGTCATCTTGTTATCGTAATTCCGAGTATGGATCTCTGACAGTTCTGTGCAGTTCCCATTTTTCTGTAGTGACAGAGAATACATTATAGGCCGTCGAATATGGGAGTCAGGAAGATCATATTATTGTGTGAGTAAGGTAAAGCCAGACAGACATTTTATTTGGTTTGTTTTCTCTTATTTCTACATTCTTTTTCAATTACTTATGCGGGAAATGTTTGATGATTGTCTAATGTTGCCTAAAAAGCCGAATGAGTTCTGTGCATGTCCAAGTGAGATGCGTGCAAAATTATTTTTATCACTTTCTGAAGATTCTAACAGTTCCAAGTTTCTGCAAATACAAATCGTGTGTTTGGGACGATCGTCCGTTCAGTGATGTTGGAATCACCAAAAAGCTTACTTCATAGTGTTAATAATGGGGCATGAAAGAGCTAATTTTCAATCTTAGGAGTTAATTTTGCTGGTAATAAATCTGCTTCCCTAACACCTTAAGTTTAGTAATGTTGAGATTCTTGACAACTCCTTTTCTTTTTTTTTCTGTACAAAATAGCCACGCAAACTGATGCAGTGATGTCGGCAAGGGCGTACAGAGGGTATTATAATTAACACAAGTATTATATGCAACAGCTCCGTCACTGCACAATCACGTTTACTATGTTTACCATCTGGCTGAAACGAGTAATAATTAATTAAAGAAAAGATCTCTCGCAGCTATGGTTGATCACAAAATTCTGCACTTTTATTGACTTCTCTTATCTTATCAAATCTTTGTGCTTAGTTTTGATGTTGTGAAGTCTGACAGCTGTCTTGTCTCTGAAACAGGGGGTTCCCTGTCTTTCTGTTCCAAGGAGGGACAAACCAAGACGGGTTGATCTTTACTACTCGAGTTGGTACATTCAAGCAGGTAAAAAATTAATTATCCTAATTTGTCGAAATATTTGATTTTCCAATAGGTAGACAACAACATACATGCAAGTTTTCGAAATTGGCACATATACAAGTAGATAGTTTTCATCTCTGAAACTTTCCCGAGCCATGAAAATTTTATGGCCGTTCAAATATTAAAGAAGTGAGGTCCGTCCCTAGGAACATACTTCTTGTCAATTTCTAGTTTCTCTCTGTAAAACCGGAGTCGACTTACCATGAAAAATCTTCTGTTTTTTTTTTTTCAACAGTGGAGTCAAGAAAAGGAAATGGGCAGTTGTCTGCATGTGAGGTGACACTCTTCCACCATGAAGACATGGGCATCCCATGGGAAATTGCAAAATTTGGGGTGCGTCAGGGTATGTGGGGAACGGTGAAAAATATCGAGCGTGGTTTCCGGGCTTACCAAAAGCACAGATTATCTGGAGCACCTATCTCCCGTCATGCATTTATGGCTCAATTTAACACAAAACTTGACCCGGACTACCTGAAGATTTTGGAAGGTGAAGGAGAACCATCAGAAACACAATCACAAGACTTGGCCGATGAGAAACCAAAGCGTGTGAACATACCCAAGCTCCTAATAATTGGTGGGGCGATTGCTGTTGCCTGTAGCCTCGACCGAGGACTCTTGACTAAGACACTCATATTTGGTGTCGCAAGAAGGTTTGGAAACATTGGAAGGAGAGCATGTCCAGGGGCAAACTGATGATATTTATTTACAATTTTCATTTCTTCCTTTCTTGGTTGACCCATTAGTTTAGAATTTTCACACGCTTCATAAGGAGCTGATGTTTCTTTCGCTGCTGAGGAGCAGCAATACATAGTGGCAAAACAATGTTATACAAGACTTGTAAGTTTACAGGTACATTATACTTGATCTTATATGTACAGCTCTTTTGTCTATATAAGTAATTTACAGCTCTTTCGTCTATAAGTAATTTTCAGCCCCGGTGATCTGTTCTCTCCATCGGCTCATGGCATAAGCCGTGATGACTGGCTGAAAACTGCTTAGAGGCGCCGGGTTTGTATTTTAACGGCTTCTTTGTTCTACTTGTGGAGTCGAAGATGTTATGTTAGAATGGTCGCGTCTATGGTATATGAAATCATTTAACAGTTCAGCTGGGGAAAAATAATTTTAATTTACCTTCCGCCGTTTCAGAAAATGTGCAGAATGATGTCTTAACTGAGCAGCTGTGTTCATCGCCGTTTTCTGTGATTTTGCTTAAAGTTTTGAGCTATCAAAATTTACTTTTCTGCTTTTAGTTATGAATCTTGTTTGATATTTTGAAGCGGTTTAAATTCAATAAACAAATTTATGGTCTATATTATTGATCATACTGATTTGGATCAAATAGGTTACAAAAATAAATTTATTCTAACTATAAAAATAAATTTGTACAATATGCATACATATATTTAATAATGAATCATACTCACGAGATTAACGGGTGGGGGTAAGGCAGCCCCTCATTATATATATATATATATATATATATATATATATGAAATGTAGATTATTACTGACAAATTAATCGACTATGCGCATTTGCAATTTGCAATTTGCACTTTGCAAGTGCTGTAAATGTTCCCCTGATCGATGAGTTATGTGATACCGATACAATTCATAGTGAATTTTTAAGATTGAATTCTTGTTAATAGTATAAAAGATTCACGTGACAAGTACAATTTATATTAATATAAAAAGAAAGTTATTTTTATTTATAATTAGTCGTGTGTGATAGTGTAATGCCAAATTTTGAAATATAAATTATATTCTTAAATATTTGTCCAATATAATTACTTATGTAGAATGATCTATGTAATATTTTAATTGTCAATATACTATTATGTTTATCTTTCACTCTCATTTGTGTTAATAATGTGCTCCATTTATAATCATATATAGATTTTTAATTTCAAACTTTGTGTCATATAAATGTGACTACATGTACACAAGTATTATATATGCGCCACAGTTGCTAGTAAAATGTAAACAAAAACGCAAGAATTTTTCAAGTCTGAACTTGCAATCACTACAAAGAGCGCAAAAGTGTAGTTGCACAAAGCCAACTCTTTCATAATATATATATATATATATATATATATATATATATACACACACACATATATATTGTATGAATACCTCCTCATTATTTGTAAGATTACAAATAGTCCCCTGATTTAACATTCGTTTCATAACGAGCTTATCCCTTTAATTTTTTATCCAATTTTGTGATTAATCCCCAAAATATCATTTTAGGTTATAAATTATAATCTTATGAATTATTTATAATTTTGTAATATTTTTTTATGCACTATTTACTTTACCCACTCTAAGTTCCTTTTTTACATTTTAACAAAAAAAAAAATTCATAGGAAAAAAGGGTAAATTAGTAATTTTCAATCCACCCTTCTAGAAACTACATAATTATTTTTCATTTAAGAAGGATATTATAATTTTACGAACAACAACGAATATGAGTAAATATGCCAAATATGAAGAAAAGTAATTTTAACTCACCTATAAAAGTATTTACGTACATACACTTTCCTTCAACTGTATCTATATATTTGAAGACTCTTCAGCCTTCCAAATAAGGGTACAAAAAGAGAGACCCTTCCAACGCAAGAACAAAATTTGACCTCTCATGAATTCATCTTCTTCTCAAAAGGAAAGGCAAAACAACACTATGAAGTAACACATCTCTTCTCTTCCAAGACAGACAACTAACGGCCTACAATGGTTTCAAAGCAGCACAAACCATCAAACTCTGGACCCAGCTTTGGCTCTGCACCAACCTTCACATCGGCCTTCTTATTCACCTCTGCCGCCCTGGAATTAGCCCGCCGCATTCCCTCTCCGCCACCACCTGCCTGCATTTCATGATCAGCACCACAACAAACACAAGCTTAGGTACTGCAAACAAGAGGAGAAGAACCGAAAATTCTTGCCCAAACTTGGTTCGGCCGAACCAATTCAATCACGGAGCAAGTGTAATAAATTTGCTATGTGATTGGTCACTTTTTCCAAACTGTACACCAATCACATGGCAAGTGTATTGCACTTACCATATGATTAGTTTAAGTTCAGCCGAGATTAGGTTCGGGCAAGAATTTTCTGGAGAAGAACAAGTAAGAGGATTCTACCAGGTTTCTTGGGAGGTTTCTGGCAAATAAATAGAGCCCCACAGCAGCAGCAGCTGGTGCTGTAATGTAAACACTACTCACAGCCATTTTTCCTCACCTCCCAACACTTTTTTCTTTGTGTCTGTCTTGATCTCAATTATGACTGCTTTGCATGTTTTTATAGAGGGGAAAAAAAAAAAAAGAGGTGTCTGTTTGACTGATGGCTGAGATGAGAGAGAAAGGAAAGAATGATCTCTGGTGATGAAGACAAGAGAAGGAATAAAGGCAAAACACGATTTAAGGACTTGATTTGAGGGTTAAAGCGTGGTTTCAATTGTGGACCTGAGAAAGCAAAGGCGTTTAGGCCATTGATTTGTGAAGGGATATTATAATTTAATTAATGGCCAAATTTGTGTTCTATTGCAACAAACTTTTTCTTTTTTTGAGTTGGATGTTTGTGAAGGAATTTGAAAAGGTGGCTATTTTGGGATGGGTTTTGGCGACTATTGTTGTATTAGCTTTTACGTCGTTAGATGCTTAAAACAGCGCTTTTTGTGTTTATAAACTGTGGGCATGCATCCACGTGGTTATTAAAATTTAGGGTAAATTACATCTACCTCCCATGAGGTTTGGTAAAATTACGAATAACCCCTTATTGTTTGAAAAATTACAAATATCCCCCTAATTTTAACGACCATCTAACAATTACCTCGATCTATCCATTTTTTATAGTGAACTGACCAAAATATCCTTATGAATTTTTTTATAATTTTTAAAAAAATTTTCATCTATCCCATTTAATATTTTTATAAGATTTTAATTTTTTTTTAAAAAAATAAAAAAATACAGTAAGGGCAAAGTTGATATTTCTATACCTCGATCCAAAAATTACATAATTTTATCAAACATCAGGGGGGTATTTGTAATTTTTCAAACAACGAGGGAGTATTTGTAATTACGCCAAACCTCAGGGGAGGTGTTGTAGTTTACCCTAAAATTTATTTTCAAGATATTATTTTTTATTTTTATTTGTAAGCCTTTCACGGAAATACTAAAGAGCTCTATGCTCGTATTTTTGTACTTCTTAATTTCTTAAATTGATTAATAATAATAATAATAAAGAAAGTATCAAAGATTAAGGTTGAAATCCTGAACAAGTTTGAGGTTATGGGTTCAAACCCTACAAGATGGGTTATTGATTTTACTTTATGTGGGTTATTAAGTTATTGTAATTGTAGTTTGTTATTGATCTTAATTATACTGATATATTGGTTGAATTGATTTATTACTTAAAAAAAATAAAATTAAAAAAAATCACTTTTTACTCACATCTAGCGCTTAGTGACATAGTAAGACCAAATTTTAAAAATATCAATTTATACCATTAAGATTTTTGTATCAGTATAATTATTTATCTATTTCAAATGGTCAATGTTATAAATTAACAATCAATACACTATTATATTTGTTATTCACTTTTACTAATTAATTATCAATATTAATCACATTATCTACTTTTAATTATAAATTATTTATTTATTTTTAAAATTTATATTATATCTATCTAATTATATACGTGCAGCAGAGTACGGAAAAAGCGTGTTGAAGATAAGAAGGTTTCTTAGTTTTGAATTTGTATTCTGGACATCAAAAGAATTGCAGAAATAAGAAAAAAGCGCATTTGTTGTGTGTCGATAAGAACCAAAGATATTATTCTTCCTATGGTTTTTATAAGAGAAGGGATAATTCTTTCTCTTATCTTCAATCCACACGTTTTGTATCAATTCTTCTTTTTTAATTATTATATTATAATAATATATATATATATATATATGTGTGTGTTATATTAAATATAATATAAAAAAGTAATAATATTTGAAATAAAAAATACAATCCACTTCAAAAGGGCCCGAACTCGTCAAAAATATAATATACATATTAAAATCCGTAATCTTTTATGATGATCTTGGACAAACTTAATGATCCGACCCTAGATCGTCGGCCCACCCGTCCATGAAATTTGTGGATTCGAATACTTTTAACAACCCGAGATCTGCGATGCCAACCATGTGGATTTTTTTTATCCATCTACATTATGGATTGTCGGATAGTAATCCACATAGATGACAATTATTATGTTATAAAATATTCACATGGACTTAAACCACGTGACCCTAAGGTCTTCTTTTATGAAATGCTTAATTATATATACTGTCCCGTATATTAATTAAGAAGGAAAATAAAAATTCTAAATATTTTCATCACTTCAAAATTAATTTTTTTTTTGTAATTGTCGGACCCCAGTCAACGAATTTTTAAAAGTGCCCGAAATTTGCTTACGTGGACAATTATTAGGGCTTTTTTTAGGACATTCTGCTGCCTAAATTTTATTTTAACAAAATGAATTGCCACCTAATCATTTAAGTGGAAAAAAACCTGCCATACAAGCAATAATGTGGACATTTTTTTTGTTCCTCCTCTGCCACATAACTGATTACATGGAAAAAATATCAAATTGCATAAAAATAAAAATTAAATTTATATTATACACTAGCTATCCTGACACGATGTTTCTGAGAGTGTATAAATAATTTTACATATTTTAAAAGTTAAATATATATACATAAAAAAAATAGATTATAGATATTATAGATATTTTTAAATTATAAATTTTAAAATTATTATTTCATATAATACAAATTTAAAAACTGACCCCCGAGTCCCCCCACTGCCTCATACCCCCGCCACCACACCGCCACCCTAGAGGCGAGTGGGGCACCGTCGCCTAGAATTACAATTTTGGTAACTGTCGTCGCCCAGATTGGGGGCGACGCCGTGTCACCTCCCCTCTTTTGGGGCCGACAACACCATCGCCCCCCTCTGTGAGGAGACGGTAACAGTGTTGTCGAGGGCAAAGAGGGGGAGGTATTAATTTTTTTATTTATTGTATAAAATAATAATTTTATTTTTATAATTATACACATAATACAAAATTTTAAATTATTTTATCTAATTTTATTGTTTTTTCCATGTAAGTGCTTATGATGCACATAAAAAAAAAAAACCCAACTAGCCTAAAAAATATATCTTAATTTTTGTCCACGTAAGTACATTCCGACCAATTTAAAAAATTTGGTGAGCGGAGTCTTACGATTGTCAAAAAATAATTAATTTCGAGATACCTTTTGCCACCCCCTACTATACAGGACAATAAATACAATTAAGTCTTTTTTGAAATTTAATATAATTGAACGCAAATTTATATTTTATTTATTTTTATCTAATAAATAAATTTATAAAAAAATCACGAAACCGCTTTGAGACAGAGGTGAGAGGAGTAGGTATAACGGGTGTGGTGTTATCCCAACTTGCCAATTCCCCCCCCCCCCCAAGAAGTTTTTTATGACGTTGAATGTTTGTATTTTGAGGGGCCATGCGCATGTCCAATCTCTAAACAAGTTTGATGTTTGAACTCGTGATTTTTGACTCAACACTACTTAATTATCCAGCAACACATGACGACATGAATCTCAAACAAGAACCATTGATCTTGAACTTGAGACTGATGCAGTATATTTCAGAAGCGTATATATATAATGTTCAGCAAGATCAAGTAACTTTCCACAGATCTGAATATGATTATGCAACTCTACGAATTGGCAAATTCAAAAGCAGAAGATAAAGAAAACAGAACCAAAATTTACTTACTGATAAGAAAAATAATGACAAAGAAACTAATTGGGAAGAGAGAATGATCCCATTTTCTAGGGTTTCACTATACATGTAAATACCTAGCAATCGTGTATTACGTACGTCGAAGATGAAGAAGAACAAATTGCTATGAATCACGAGGGACAATAGTCTCAAAACAGTTGATCCCATCGAGCTCCGGCGCAAGTCTCAGCATCCGAGCCCTCCGGTGAACTTCCTGCTTCTTCGCCGACGACATGCCGCTGGTCTTCTTCACATCACCACCCGTATCGGCCTCCTTATCAGAAGGCGATGGCGGCGGCAGATAAGAAAGGGTATAGACTTTCCGGCGGACAGCCACGGTGACGACGGCGTAGAATGGGGTAAGAATCGGCATCAACATGGTGCGCTGAATGCAATGGATGAGAACACCACAAACAAAAGAACCGATGTAGTATATATAGAAGGGAGGAATAGTATAGTAGTGATTGGATTAGGAAAAGAGAGATGTAATGGATATAGGATTCTGAAGCAGTTGGCAGGTTGGAAGGAACTGCAGAAGCATGCACTCGCCCTGTTTCTGTTTCCATGTTTAATCTATTTCCTTCTCTTTTCTTATTAACGCTTTCATCTCATTCAAAATTCACACTTTATAACCCTTTTATGCAAAATTTTGCTCGGATCTAATTACCAATCCAATCACAAAGTGTATCACACTTGTTTTGTGATTGGTCACTTTTCCTAAATCGTACACCAATCACAAGGCAAGTATATTGCAGTTGTCATGTTAATTGGTTCATGTTTAGCCGAGTCTGGTCCGAGTAAGAATTTTTCCTAGTTTAAGTTCCATGTCCAAAATCATCTTGCATTGCAATGTTATGAAAATTGATTGGTGATTGAACCGGATAAATTATTGGATTGATGGATAATTAATTCGATAGGGAGTATTAAATTGAAAAAATCGATTGACCCATTATATGTTATGTGTGTGTGTATATATATATATATATATTATAGGATATCAAGAAATATAACTTATAATAAAATTTTATAAAATGGCAAAATCCTTTTTTTCGTCCCATTAAAAAGGGTTAATTTCGTTTTTGGTACCACAATTCTTGGGAGTTTGGATTTTGGTACCATTAAACCCGAAAATAAGCTCTTTTGATCCCGATAACGGTTGACGTGAATTGGGACTTAACGGCCGTTATAACCCGTTAACTCACGTGATAGAAGACTGTTGTTGACTTCTAATGACCAAAAGAAAATGGGCAAAATTGCAAGTCCCTTTCACACCCCCAAAGAAGAAAAATCTCCCCTTTCAAAACCCTAATCTCAAAATACGATTTTGACCCAAAATTAATCAAAATTTGTGATTAAGTGGTTGAATCCGAGAGCTTTCAAGAGCGGGGAAGTGGTTTTGGTGGTTGATTGGAAGAAATGGCATTGATGCCCATCATTCGACCCTCTTCATTAGTGTCAGAGGGTGTGCCCGATTATGGTGAGTTGTTTCTTTTTTCTTTTCTGTTTTCTAAATTTTTATAAGTTATTGGGTTCTTTATGTTGTTGTATTTTGTGTGGTTTTCAAGTAGGTGTTGGTAATGTAGATTTTGAGGATGATGAGTATGCTTTGTTTATTGTTTGAACTTTGAAGTACACGAATGCAATGTGGCCCCCTAATATATACTTTTGTTTTTTGTTGGGTGTTATTGGAGAGAACATGCCAAATAAATTAAAGCAGGGGTGGGGTACATGTTGGGTGTGCTGGAGAATTTTATTGTGCTGCAACTCTCATTTTTTTTTTCTTTTTCTTTTGTTTGTTGATAGTTGACTGGTGCTATTATTTATTATTTGTAGGTAAATATGACTTTCTCATCAGTGTACGAATTTATCATGGAGGTAAACTAATATTCCATCCGTCTGCGGAGTATAGAGAGGGTATGAAAAGTGTGTTCGACTTTGTTGATAAGGACACTTTTTTACTGCTAATACTTGACAAGTGTTGTAAAGAGTTGGGCTATTTGGATAACCAAAGGATTTTGCTCTTTTATAAAATGATACAATTTCTAAACAAATACAATCTATAACAATTCAACAATAGAAACCAACAAACCTCTTAGAAGAAGCAAATTAAATCAAAATTCAAACTAACAAAACTTTAAAACCCAAAAACTCTTAATTAAAGCTTGCATGCTTTATTGCTTCCCATTTCAAATCAAACGGAGGTAGCAACTGGTTCCTCCATAAAATTTCTTTTTTTGAAGAAAAAAAAAACATTAGAGAAACTTAAGAAAAAAAATGAGAAAGAAGTAGATGAACAAGAAGAAGGGAAGAAAACCCTATTAGTCATGGGAAGTGGCTCATTGCCACATTGAAAAAATATAATCTAAACTTAAGCACTTTACATCAATTTTGGACCAGTTATCGAACGATTAATTTCCATCGATTTTGACCCTTTTTGACCCTAGTTGTTTTAGCCCTATGAACTAGCTCCGGACGCATGACCGGTTTTCGATTGAACCGGTCAATCCGACCCGATTTTAAAAATATTAATATTGTTTAGATTGATAGATTAAAAAGTAAAAGTAAAAAAAAAAAAAACCCCTAATATATTATACTTTTAAAAAATGATATGTGCCCTGTCTCCGATTTGAAAAATGAATAAATGAATGGTTTATAAATGAATGGGCTCGCGAGCTCATTGATGTGGTGCCTCCAAATCGAACAAGTGCATCTTGAGATTTTGTTATGAACAACTCCCTCTTGACTTCAATTCTTTAATGAGAATTTATATGATACTTATCTTATCAGTTCAATTCTTTAATGAGAATTTATATGATATTTATCTATCAGTTCTTAATTGATACGCGATGGGTATCACAATCAACTTTCTTCAAACTGTGCCATCTTTATTGTAGCGTGACATAATTCATCATCAGTAGACAATCATCAAGATTCTAGAGGTGGCTCCTACAAATTCAAGAGGTGGCTCTCATGCACCTAAAACTTTGTCCCTTATAGCACTTAGAGTTCATTTGTTTCAATAAGAGGAAAGGGAAAGTGGAAAATTACAGGGTAAATATGAATTTTCTTTCAATTAAAGTACTTATAAGTATAGCTTAGTTATAAAAAAAATTGTTAAACCTACAATAAATCAATACTAAATCACCGGGTAAATATGAATTTTCTTTCAATTGTTTGCTAATATTAACAAATTCTGTGATATATTTGTTGGATGAAAACAACAAAAAATACTTAATGTAATTTCACAAAGTATAAAGAATTTATATGTAATTATACCAAAACTCAAAAAGAAAAAAATGTTATAATTATCTCCAAAATAGTTACGGGCAGTTCAATAGGATTTAAACAGGTGAATTAGGGTAGAACAAACTAATGTACAACTTGCTCCGAGGTAGTAAAGTCCGGCAACCCGGAAGCGTACCAGCTTTCAATCTAGAATCATGATTTTCCCAACGTTTGGTTATTTAACATTATTTTTTACTCAAATTTCTGACACATTCAGACTTAGAAGGCTTTTAGCCAAATCTATTTAAAAGTTAAAATACCTTGTAAACTCATATATATATATATATATATATATATATATATATATATATATATATATATATATAATATATATATATATATATATATATATATTATTAAATATTTTTAAAATTTAAAAAATTTCATGTTTTGATTAAATAAAATTACAAAGCTTGTACAATATTAGTAATATGATTCAAATTGAAAAAGTTTGTTAAAATTTTAAAAATTAATTAAGAACTCCTCAATTTTGTAGAATAATTATCCAAGCCACTCCTTCTTGCGTGATTACAAAATCACTTATAACCACCAAAAAGTAGAAATAATTTGTGCAATGACGCCAACGTTTTTTAAAGTTGTATGTATAATTTTTTAAAAGTAGAAATATTAAATCTAATGATCAATTAAAACAGAAAAAACAAGGAAAAAAGTAGTTGCTATGAATCAACAAGGGCAAATAGTCTCAAAACCGTGGATCCCGTCGAGCTCCAGCGCGAACCTCAGCCCTGGAAATCTCCGGCGATCTTCCTGCTTCTTCGCTGCCGACGAGCCTCTTACTTCCTTGGCCTTCTTCATATCATCACCGGTCTCTGCTTCCTTATTAGAAGGAGATGGGAGACGAGAAAGGGCAGCGACTTTGCGGCGGATACCGTCGGCGACGAGGGCGTCGAATGGGGTAAGAATCGGCATCAACATGGCGTGGTGGATTGGAGAAACAGAAGGAATGATTGAGAGGAATTCTATGAATGTGGAGAGAAGTATATATATATATATATATATAATATATATATGTATATATAGAAGGGGAGGAAGAGAGTGTTTGAGAAGGAAGGAGTGTATGTGAAAGGGAAGTGTGATTGGATTAGGAAAAGGATAATGGATATAGAGGAGGGGAAGCAGTTAGCAGCAGCATGCAATCCACTTCCGCTTTCCATGTTTAACTTCCTTCTCTTTTTCTAGGGATTATTACAATCCCATCCCACGAGGTTTTGTGCCATTATACCTAGATTTTTTTGTATTTTCATAAATTATTATCAAATTTACTAATATTAACAAAAACTCCATATTTATTCATAATTGATTTATTATTAATTTTTTACAAGTTAAATAAATCTTTTATAATTAAACTACCCTTATACATCTTTATTTGTTAATGCATGTAAATAGTATATTTTCGCCGATATAAAGGTAGCTTAGGTAGAAAAAAATTATTTGACCTACAATAAGTTAATCGATGGTAAATATCAGTTTCATTAAGTTTTTTTGTTAATATCAACAAATACAATGATTTTGACTAACTGAAAAATTTATTTGTAAGACAAAAACAAACATAAAAAATATTAGATGTATTTTTTCAAACTATAAGAGGTCTACGTGTAATTTAATCAAACCACAAAAGAAAAGAGTGTAATTATCCCTTCTTTTTTTTGCTTTTTTCAAACTAACACTTTCATCTATCTATCTATACTATTATACAAGAAAATTTATTTTTCATATCAACTATAGAATGCCCAAATCCATACTTGATTCACTAAAAAAAAAAAAAAATTGATTAGGGCAGTAATTTTTAATAATTTCACAATTACATTGTTTTCTCTTTCCCACTATTCCATTATTTCTCTCACATCAAATTTCTCCATAATTCTTTTTCTTATAAATTTTTTTTATTTTATTAAATCAATAATTATAATATGCTTCTTCTATGTTACTCGGCGAGTAGTAATTTAATTAAAAACTAACTCGTTTTGGTAGCCTGCTTCCCCCAGCAATTGAGTAGTTCAAATTTGCAATTCGTGTGTGTTGAGTGCGTCGTTTTATCTATTTTTTAATAATAATCACTTTTGAAATCAAATCTCACACAGCTATAAAAATTACAACTTATAGCTCATCATCCTATTGCAATTACTTTTTATCTAACTACCCCTTATGTTCACTAAAAATTTTGCTACAAATATTCATGTACCTAATGATGTAATTGTGAGTACAAACACCATAAACAATTCTTTTGATTCAATCATTCCAAAATCAATAGTTTTAATATACAGTGATATGACTATCGACTAAACTAGGATATAAAATACTTCAATTCAGTGGCAAAGGTATCTTGAATCATCATCATCACATAAGTTACATCATAAAATACGTTTATGTGGATCGATTGTTGATGAAACACCAAATGAATCGATTGTTGATGAAACACCAAAATGAACTACATCGCAGACAATGCATGTTATACAACTAATAACATGGTATGATCTGTCAAACTTTTGCTTGTTTCCGTATTCAATGTATATAAAAGACGATCCATCTCACGGATGATTCCTTGGTCATGGCAAGTAGTTTAGATAAGGCCTTATCTAAACGTCCTAGGCTTCTTATGCACATGAAGTAGGTGTGCTACAGTGGAAATTTTCCCATGCCCTAGCAGCAGGCTCAAAATTTCCTCTTGCAGTCGCCTTGCTTAAACAGGCTCCAGCCCCAACCCAGACGTATGCTAGATTTCAATTCAGCACCATGGAACGAACAGTTCATTTCATTTTAACTATTACTACTTTTTTTATGGTTTAGGGAAAATCAGGAGTCTAGTTAGTCACTGGATTGTTACCAATTATAAGCAATCACAAGAAATGTTGTTATACATAAGCAGTAAAGATGAGAGAGGTGGAGGAAGCTATAATAGTTTTATTTCATCAACATGAATTATAGAGCTGGAATTGGGCCTTTCTGTACTTTGAGCATCAACAAGCTTCGCTTAGAACAGAAATCAAACACCACAGAGGCTCGAACAAAGCCTGATTCCCAATAGCCCAGCAGCTATGATGCATGAACTCATATATGGACATGACAATTCAAGGCATGGTAATTCTTCATGTACGCATATATCAGGTTATATATTCATAAGAACAACCAGAGACTGGCCTAAAAGACCGGTGGAGAAGTTGATAAACAGCACCACCAGCAAAACTCATCTAATCAACAAGATAGGTAATCGCGGATAAAACCAGTCTACTTATCACACATTCCAAAAATTAAACATAGCTGCATGATTAGAATCCTTCAAAATACTCGGAATTTGGATAATTGAACTGTCATAAGAGGCTACTTTAATTCATTCTAAGAATAAAACATAAACACTAACGACAATGATCTAATTATAGTTCAAAAATTAGGATGACCCTCCAAGTATGCAAATATAGAACAACAAAACCATACTTAAAATAACTCCTCTCAATCAAACAAGCTGAAGCCCATGTCGTCATCACTCTCCTCCTTTGGCTCCTCCTGAAAA
The DNA here is from genome assembly GCA_034509725.1 of Sesamum angolense. NCBI lineage: Eukaryota > Viridiplantae > Streptophyta > Magnoliopsida > Lamiales > Pedaliaceae > Sesamum > Sesamum angolense. Next base: position 3,126,622 of record JACGWL010000004.1, on the reverse strand, counting down.
GTTTAAACAAGTACATTAGCAATTCACTTCACCAAACTACAAACCTCCAAGCACAAGTGTTAAATGTTTAGCTGAACTCCTGTCCGACCCAAACTGTGCAAAGTACTTCATATCAAATATATCCATAACAGCATTTCTATTTCATTAATACAACAAGAACATCATTAAACTCGCATAATTTTGTTAAGAACAAAATACATTTTCATTGATCTACGAATTCGACACCAAATAAAAGTTCCACTAAAGCAGACTATAAATAGATTCCAGTAATTAGATTTGCCGCACTATTTCACTTGTAACCAAATGAAAATCAGTAATCTGCTGTCAAATTTCAAGGTCCAATGATAAAAAAAATAACGTATATAAAAAGAAAACACATAAACCACTACTAATACCTTCTTCTCCTCCGCAGCCGGGGCAGCTGGAGCAGCGGCACCACCGGCAGCACCGCCGGCAGGAGTAGCAACGGCTACGGCGGCACCGCCACCTCCAGCGCCGACGTTCAAGATAAGATCCTCGATGTTCTTCTTCTCGCAAAGCTTAGCAAAAAGACTCGGCCAGTAAGATTCGACAGTCACATTCGCAGCCTTGACCAGCGTCGCAATTTTCTCCGCCTATCAAACAGAACAATCCAAATCATGTAAACCAAATCGTGTCCGCAAAAATAAACATGTGAAGTTAAAGAGTAAGAAGTTTTACGGTGATCGGGATGCCATCGTCGAAAAGAATCAAGGCAGCGTAGGTGCAAGCGAGCTCTCCGAAAGACATTTTCCCCTTTTTTGTTCAGAGATCGGAAATGAATTGGAAGTGAGGGTTCGTGTGGTGGTGGAGTAGCTGCCGCTGCGTCTTAATCTTGTAGTGTTAGGGTTACAGTTTTGCTCGAATATATAAGAGTAAATTTGCGCCCACCTCCACTAAAATTCTATTATTTGACATTCCACCCCTATTATTTCAATTATTTCAAGAAAACACCCTATGTGATGCTCTTTTGTCAAAAGTTTCCATCATTTTTATTTCTTAAAAAGAAAAATCTAAAATATACCCTTTCCTTTTTCTTTCTTTCTTTTTTTTTCTGAATGAAAGTGATAAACTATTACTATTTGAGTAAATTTATCTACATCTAACAACTATCGGCAATTATAATAATCATATAGTAATTATTATTACCAGATAAATATATCTAATTAACAACTACTATAAAAATAGAATAATATCTCACACATTAATATTTTTCAAACCCGTGACGTTATGTGCCAAAGGACCACCTAGTCCTGGACGGTTAGGTCTTTATCTTTTTATGGGTTGGGGTGCTTTCAGGTATTGATTCCTAGGACCGATTCAAAATTAAGTTGACTTAGGTCAAACCAGCTCAATTTTTTATTAGTTCAATTCAATCCTAATTGATTTAGTCCAATCCGACCCATTGTGCAATTTGAATTTTATATTTTGAGGCATCAATCTTAGTTGTACTTTAACGTTTTTTAATTTAATTATTCATCAGATATCGTTTGAAATTTGATTTGGTTTTTGACGTCCTTCAACTATCGAATTAGTTATTATTTTTATAAGATGGTACAATAGGATTTGATTTATTCAATCTTTTTTTGGGTTTTAGAGGTAAGTTAGGAATAACCTATGATGAAAAATTAGTAATTACAGGTGTTAATATTGCCAAAACTTGATTACCGTTTTTCTTTTTTTACTTCGGTTTTGAATAAACTTCTGTTCGTCAAACGTTCCTTCCCTAGATTTTAATTTGATTTCAAACTTCCTTTTTTGTAATACTAGTCCTCACTGCAAGCACATAATCGTTTTTTCTAGTATTAGCCGTCGCAGCCAGTAAATAAAAAATATATATAAAAGATTGTGATGTGATATAAACAGAAAAAGAAAACAGCAACATACAAACATGGGATTAGAAGACTAAAAAGAAAGTTGTTCATCAAAAAGCTGGGAGAGGTGAGGGATAAAATAAATTTTGATTGTAGATTTACTAAAAATATAAAATTGTGAGAAGAAAAAGATAAAAGAGTACTTGGTTGAGCCAAAAAAAATATTTATAGTTGTAAAAGTACTAAAAACACATCAAAATTACTATTCAGACCAAAGTGCATAAAAAAAAAACAAATTAAATAGTAAATTTGAGCATTCAAAAGCTAGCACGACACTTTTATAATAGTATAGATAAATAACATAGAAAAATCACACCAATGGGACACTCTAATTCAACCAAAGCTGTCCAGATAACTTTGCAAAATACCGACGTCCAGTAAGGTCCACAAAATCATGACCTAACAAATCTCCAGCATTCGAAACAACAATTAAGAGCAAGTTACGGTTTAATAACATCTCCAGAGTGCCCGACGCAAAACATCCAAGTTCTAAATATGTTTCAATCCAGAGTGATAAGTCCAAGTCTGCAGCGCTGATACATGAAAATGTAACGCCGAGAGACTATTACACTGCAGAATCTACAGAACTCGCATTCGCATTTGACTCCAAAAGAATCAGGGGCTGCCAGACCTAGCCTGCAATGAAAACATTATCACATGAACTTCAAATTCTGATCAAATCTACATTCCATCAACCAAACTCTACTCCATCAACAAGAAGAAAAAAAAAAAAAAACAAATCTTTTGTGATTATTTCAGTTCAAGATCACTACCGGGCGAGGGGATGGAGACCTGGACTTCGACCTTGATCTTGACCTAGACCTTGACCTTGGTCTGCACATTTAAGACCAAAAGATTGTTCAAGATGATCTGAGGTTTAACAGCAGACTTATAAAGCCATATGTCGTATATTTGGAAATTCTGAATCAGAATAAATCTAGCTTCATATACCTGGAAGGTTTAACAGGAGATGCCGATGGAGACCTAGAAACAGAACGGCCTGGTGATTTGCTGCATAAAGAACAATTTATTAGCAGTGTCAGCTTCTGAATCAAACTCAACCAAACCCTCATCTCACTTGGTAAATTCAACCAGATACGTATCTTAAAACTAAGAAAATATACAGAGTATATATACTACCTTCTCCTCCTCGGGCTTCTGCTTCTACTGCGACTCCTACTTCGGCTTCTTGATGGAGTGCCCTTGTATTCTTTTACCTAAAATCAATGGTGGACACGAAATAGAACTCATTTTATCTCAAGACTAATGAAGTTGACACAAAATCAATAAAGATTTTTCCAGCGCAATGCTAAGGTATAAAAACAAAGAAAGACGTGTACCCGGATATAAGTTCTGGTCCATGGATTTCTGAACTCACTATCATCAAGTTTACGGATCTGGTTAATTCAAAATTGTATGAGTAGCTGGTTTGTATGAAATAAAAAACACCAAAAAGCTTAAGCAACTCCGCAGCTCTTATACTGTATAAACTTACAGCATATTTCATGTCTTCATAATTGGTATAATCAACTAGACCATAGGTTCCTGCATTTGATAGAAAAAAATCAGTACCAAGGAGGCATAATTACCATCCATGACCAAATCAAAGCAATAGCAAAAAATTACACGGTACGATTGGCAAGGAAAAAGCTTACAGTGATAGAGAAATAAGTACACGTACAGACAGATAAGGAATAAAAATATCCAACATAAAAGGACAAATATACATAAAAATGTTTACTGTGCTGATAATTCAAGTAATACCTTCACTATCACGAGAAACTTCAGCAAAACAGACATCCCCAGCTTTCCGCATATGATCCTGAAATTTTTTTCACAAGGAGCTACAACCGATCTAGTAGAAAAGAATAGAACGTGTTGCTTATAAAACATTCTACTTTCACTAACCTTTAGATCTTGCCAAGAAGCAGAAGAAGGAAGCCCACGGACGATAACTATAGCACACAACAAGAACATTAAAAAAAATGCAAAAGAACCAAAAAATTACAGACAGCCAAGCCTATAAAATCATTAAGTAAACTTGGGCTCGCTCACCCCGATAATCTGAATGGCGGGAAACACCAAACCGCCCACCGCCGCTGCCGCCGCCGCCGCCACCACCTCCTCCTCCACCATAACCACCACGGCGATCACTAGAAGATGATGGACCTCTGCCACCATGTGCAAGCTCAACCTAAATATTAAGCAGATAACCATTAGAAAGAGAGGTGGGAAGGCCCAAAAAGGTTGGGGAACAAAACACAAAAAAGTAAATATCGTCAACTTTTATTTACTGTCTCACCCTCAACCGACAACCATCAAAGTTATAGCCATCTCGACCCCGTATAGCATCTTCTGCATCCCTGGCATTCTCAAACTACAGATAAATAAGATTAAATTAGTCGGAGAAAAGATTGTCTCAAGATCCCAAGATTTCAAAAGGAAATGTCCACACCCAAGAGTGCAAGTATCCCATTCCCATTGGTTTATACACATCACGACATATTTGACAAGAATTTGTTTAGTGCACAGAGATGACCGAACCCCCCTGTGAATCGAAGTAAAAACAATACCTCCACAAAACAATAGCAAGGAGGACGCGGTGGAATCTTCAATTCAATGTCCAATATGCGACCATACTGCAAGAGAACATATTCATTGAAGAACAAACTTATTTAAAGCTTCAATTAGAAGGAGAGAGGTGTTCAATGATCACTCTGACAAGTTGGAAACAGAATTAGAATAATACCAAGAGACAGGTTGTAGAAAAAATAAATTCCACACATAAAAGATCCAACGTATCTCAAGGAGCATAATACAGATTTTTTCAATGTGCCAACACCCTTGTAGATCATAAATTAATCATACCAAGCATATATCAACCCTCAGATGAAGTGGGTGAGGACAGGCAGAAATAGAATCAAGAAACAAAGAGTAATGCAAACCAATAACTTCAGTTAAGCGACAAAACACTGAATTTAAAAATCACTTTTACATCAGTTGTTCCTAATGACTGTCCTATTATCATTGTTATAAGCTGATATGGTGGACTTATTTGTAGCAATCAATCCACAACAGCCAAATGCAAAATCAAAAAGGAAGTCTGGAATGAGAAGCTACAATAATTTGTGGTTACCAAATGAACACGCACTTGAAACACTTCTTACACTAATTTCATGCACATTATATTCACTTTTGATCAGATTCAGTAACTTCTAGTCATCCATAGGTATTATAATAATGCTGGTGCATGTTCATCAGTGCATCTCATTTGACATAACTTCTATCAAAGGACCTCTTACACAAAGAAGGGAAGAAGGATTTTTTTTCGAAAAAAATCCACCATCCGTGCATCACAGGTGACACATTCCTAGCAAAGAGAAACAGAGTACAGTTTCCTAATGCCAGAGAGGTTTCTTAAAAGAGGAATTAGCATAACACTTTTTAAGAGTTGTATGTAATAACTTTACAGCAGTAATAAATAGTTACATGTCCGAGAACAATAGTACAAAGTCAGGAGTATTGGTGCTTGAATTGGTTCCCGGAACATGTCCACTGAAACACAACAAAACCAAGACAAATAGAATATATATACATATGCAAATCATACCTTGTAAAATAAGTCTTCAACTTCTGATTCTCTAATATCAGCTGGAAGGTTGCCAACATAGATTGTGCGAGAGAATCGGCCACTCATCCTCAGTCCTTGAGTAAGATGTCAATAGTAAATGCTGCAGAGAGAAAATATTTCATCAACGGGTAGCCAATTTAAGCAGTGAACTCGGTGCCAGCTTTAAATAACCCTATACATCTTGAACCATTTGAATGATTTGACAAGGAGAAAATAATCAAAAAGGAAAAAACTTATGAAGCAAACCAAGAGAGCAATCCTTGAGGTGAGCGGTGCTCCACAAGCTCCATTGCTCATATGCTCCATGATACTCCAAAGCTATTATTTATTTGAATTAAAATACGATCTCCTCATCCTCTCTAAAATTTTGCCAGGTGAATAGCTCTTCAGAGAGCGAGCAAGAACTTCCAATTTTATAAATATACCAAAGACTCCACCCTGAATTCTCCCACTCCCATTCTACATCCCTACGTATGATTCCAAAGCTCATATTTGTCCAAGCGCTTGACATCTATCATAAACAAAGCATTTGTGTCATGAGATGAGACAACATCGTCAGATACTTATGTATTCACCTTATTCAGACTTCTTTACACTGCGGAAAAATGATCCTGGAAAAAATGTAATATATCAGGGATCCAGTGTTTGATAGCCTTTTTTCCTTTGACACGGTACATTTATTGATAAGTGAAAAGGAAAAAAATGTTCTAATTATGTCTGTTTGAAAAAACATAGGACCTCAAGGAACAGTTAAGAATAAGGTCTTGGTTCAACTGACTAGACCAAATTCAGTGGACTCGAGGTTTTAGAATTTTACACCTTACATGCCAAGAAACAAATTAAGAAAATAAAAATTGAGATGCATGAAGACAAATCAACCAACCAATGGGTGCTTTAAGAGCCTTGCAAGACCAAAAGTAAAGCTAAAGTATAGATATAGAAGGAACTAGTGAAACTTCATTCCCAAAGCTTTGCCGTGGACCATTTCCCCGGAATGCAGGCAGCCTCAAATATAAGCTTCATGGAACAGTATGTTTAATGAAGACAATTCAAACTACCAGGGGCATTGCTTGTTTCTTCAAAGTCAAGTTCCGCAACATGTATTAGCAGTCCAACATAAGCAAGGAACAGATGCGTAAAATTTTCTCTAAATCTTAATGCAAAAAAAATCTCAAAATCCCAGCTCAACTCCAAATCTACCACTCCATGGAATAATGAAAAGCATCTAAAGCAAATGCCAGTAGACACCATATAATGGTTTTTACATTTCAGTCAAGGTAAGAATTTTTTTGCAAACTTTATTTTCAAATTAATTCATTAATTATTGAAACAAAAACTATGAAAATATTTGTACATGGTTAAGTAAAAGGTAAAGAAAATTTTTGCACCAGCATGACAATAAGACATTCTTCATGACATCTAAGCATGGAGAGTATTTGACATGCATAATTGTCCAAAATATCCAAGAACCAGCTGATGCAGTTTAGTTCAATGCTTTGTTATGTTATCAAAAAAAAAAAAAGTTTAGTTCAACGTTTTTGCTTTAATTTTCCTAAGCTGAATCCTTGATCCAAACGGAGTCAAAGGAAACCGAGGAACTGAAAATAGACTAGGTTAGGCTGATACAAATGTACATGCATTTTGAATCTTGGAATTGAAAATATGAAGATATCCCCTGATTCAATTTCCAAAAAAATAGCCCACTAACAGAACTCCAAAGCCCAATTTGGATTCATTCAATTCCAGCACGAATATAGTTACACAAAATTGCGTAGAAACCCTAACTACCAAACTACTTCCAACACAAAACATACCAGATCAGACAATCACCTCAGCAGCGTAAATCCCCGCGCAAACCAACTCCCTGAAGAAGAGAGTCCAACGGCTAGTCGAGCTAGGGCTTCTTCAACCTAATGTTCGCTTCTGAAACATGATTTTACAACCAACAAACAGTTAGCAAAACGACATTTCTGCGTGAATCTGAGAGATGAATATCCAGGATTAGGGTTTCTGAGAATTTGAAATTGAACTAATATACACATACCTCTTTTGACGTTTGGGCGGCGCTTGACAATTTTTCACGGTCACTTTGCTTTAGGGCTCAGCATGCGGCACGGGGCTGATTATATTCTTCTTGAAAGTTTCGTATGAAGGGTGCTGTGGTTTCGCCTAATTACATTTACCTCCCCAATCTTTTTCACGATTTGCCCTTCTACGACTTGATTATCACTTTCAACTTAATGTTAGAGTGGGCTGGGTCGATTCAAAATCGGAATGGAATCAGTTCGAAAAAGCCAACTTATGACTAGTTTTTTATTGTTATAGCCGATTTTATAGTAGTTTTGGACCCCAATTAAATTTATTTTTAAATTCAAGTTCAGCCTATAAACCGACTCGATTAAGGCTCGAACCAGGTCTTCATCAAACTCAAATGTGCTTGATTTTTTTTTTTTAGTACTGAGGTCTTCTTATAAATAATTACTTAAATTTATAATAATTATTATTAAATAAATAAATAAAAATAATTATATGAAAATTATATATATAATATAAAATAATAAAAATATAATGAAAAAAAAAAAAAGTCCAACATGTTCGGTCTAGACCTGGTCCAATACTAAATGGTCCTGGGCCACTAGGTTGGGCTAGTCCTGGTCCCAAGCAGGCTTGGGCTGAATTAATGGCCTTTTATTGAATCAATTTGATCAAAAGTGGGTTAAACCATCCCAGCCCATTGTGCATCTTGATTTTCAACCATTCATCTATACTATGTTAGAACCCCGTTTGTGATTATATTGATACCGTTTGTGATTATGTTAAAAAATACACAAATATATATATGTATGTATATATATTTTTACAATATTATAAACATCCTAAGAATGTTAGTATAATATATTTTAAAGGGGTGTTTATTATGTGAATTTTTGCCGGTAGTTATAACTTACACCTACAATTTCATGGTTGTGTTTGTAATTTTATAAGGGACAAATGTTATTTATGTATTTGAACCTAACTTGATGTGTCAATGTATTTTATACTTTAAAAAGTAATGAAATAATTTCTGAATATTTTCAAATCCATAATAATGAAAATGACATATCTAATTTTATTTCAAAAAAATTTGCAAAATTTTGGATAAAGACAATAATTATATATTTAATATAATAATTTAAATAAAATGCAAGATAATTAAAAATAATGTAATAAATCCTATAGATAAAGTAAATGGTCATATATTTTCTAATTAAGTTTTTCTTAAAATGAAATATGATTGCTTATATGGCAAAAAATATATGAAAAAATATGTCATCTGAAAAAAATATTCTTTAAAAAAATTTAAACTCATACTATAACGGCTACTAAATCGGATTCTATGATTGTTCCCTATCAACTTTCAAAATTAGTTTAAACCCTATGGGTAATGTTTGTGAGCGCTTTAGGAAAGTGTTTATCAGCTTTTGATTTTAAAAAATCATTTTTGAAGTGTTTGAATTTCAGCTTTCGCTTCTAAAAAAGTTGCGTTTTTAGGCCAAATATTGCCCATTTTAAATTTGCTACAACATTCAACTTTTTCTACAAAAATCAATTATCAAAAAATAAAAGTTTTGCAAACACTCTCTTACTCTAACTATCCAAATACAAGTGTGTGTATATATATTTAGAGTAATTTCATTTACATCCACTAATTTAAACTACTACATAAATCATTAATATCTTTTACATAATTACATCAAAACATACCGACGGCAAAAAGGCAGGGATAAAATGTAATGTTGTTGATTTTGTTGGTGGTATGTGTATTTTTTCAAAACGCATTGAGTGATTTGTGCAAATGATATCGACATTTTATAATGGGTGTAATATTTCATTTTTAAAAAAGACATAAATTGTTGGTATAAATAAACTATAAATCATCATACTGAAAATTAACTTCATTTCATAAACTATAAAATTTACATTCAAACGTACCACATACTTAAAAAAATAATTGATTCCACTAATTTCAAAATAGATAATAATATAATAGCTATACACACAATTTTAAATCCCGTTTGAATTTTTAAGGAAAAATGTTACATTAAAATGTAATATACAAAGAAAAAGTACTCTTAAAATTTTCTGTACTCAAAAAACTAATAAATATGTTGATTTAATATGGATTGACAAACTATTATACCAAAAAATATTGGCATGATTTAGGCCATTTCTGTCGCTTTCTTCAATAGCTCACAATATTTACTTCTGCGCCTTGTCTTAGAGGCAAATTATTAATTATTATTATTGTTGTTGTTGTTGTTGTTGTCCCAGCAAGAAAAACACCATCAAACACAAATTTTGGGTAATTAATAAATTTTATAGTTGAAATCTAAATTTACATCACACACAAGTTCGAACAGTATTGTATGAGTTTCACCGAAATGTCATAGCTATTAATCTAATATTATGATCTGAAATTTCACTTTGCATTATTTTTAGTAAGATTAATATACAATACCAATTGAGTTCCATAAGTACTTAAGATAAAAAAATTCATTCGAAAAAAGAAAGCAATTCAGACGCTACCTAGTAACACCACAAGAAAAAAAGTCGCGGCGGTTTGAATTGGACGCACCCACTGATAATCTACCCGATTTTACATTATCACAGTATTAAAATCGGGTATAAACCACAAATTTTAACAGTTAATCCACAATTTACTATCGAAAAATCAAAAAACCACATCATCTCGTAATTGACTTATGTATATTGCACAAACCAAACCCACAATCACAGCGAACCTATAGATGATGGATGAAATAGTGAGGCAGAATGTCTCCATCACTATTGGCAGATGAAAACGGAGAGTTCTTTTTTTTTCTTTCTTCCTATCTATAAAACGGGAACAACCTCACATAGATGAACACCTGCAAAAAATATCTGCAAAACAAATTTTGCGGACGAGGAACTGTTAATATAAGCCTCAATGCTTCATTTGTCTAAACAAGGCGCTTAACAGGACGAAAATCGTGTGGCTCCTTCGTATGAGACCAAAGTCAAAATGAATAATACATCGCTACAGAATGGCTGAGCAAATACCTCATACTATTTAGAGCGTTTTTTCATACAAATCTATGATACATTCAGAGATGCGACCAATAAACCTTCGACCAATAACACCAATAAAATCAAATAACGACACCATCAAGAATCTAATAATTGATTGACATTAATGCTATCATGATAAATTAGTCTGTATAATTAAAAAAAATAAGAATATATAGTAAACATTAATATAAAATTCTTTTAAATATTTAAAAGAATAAGAGTACAACAACACCCCTAATGAGGTTCGAGCATAAATTAATGATATCCTTATATTTATTAATCAAAATGTATAATGCCCCCCATAACTGTTTTATGGAAATTAATGGATAAAAGATGAGATAAATTGTGCGAACATGGGTTTGCCTAAAAAGAAAAATAATAAGGGAAAAAAAATCCAATAATTTACCTTATAATTTTTAAACAGATATTAATTCTATTTATAGTTTAAATGATACATTAATAAGTAAATCAAAATGAATATAAATGAAAAAAATAAAAAATAATTAAAAAAAAATTCAAACAGGCCGAAACAATATCACATTTAACAAATAAAATAAATTAAATTTTACTCCACAATAGAATATTTTTGGTCCAATTTACAACAAAAAAATTCCAATAAAAACTGAACAAAACTATGCGACAAATAATTAGAATCAATTGTTAAAATAGCCCACGAGACTATTAATAAGTTTTTCAAACAAATAATCCCGCACCAAATACTCACATTTAACAGCCGGAGGTGGTTTTAAATTTACGCTATAAACTAACGACGTAAGACATGATGGCACCCAACTTCCCCCACTATGGGTCCAAAAGTAAGCTTGAGCCTATAATCACACCGAGCGGACTACGATCAAACACTCCGGCGATCATCCTTGCTTTAACATAGTGGGCCACCCAACACTTGAAAAGAAATCATTCACGCGCAAAAACAGAAAAATAATAAGCGTTGCATAATCAAGCTAGTGGTCACAAGTTGATTTTCTTATCCCTATCTATGGAATGCGACAAATTAATCCATTCAATAATAGACGCGAAGCCACGAAACATCAAATACACTGTTCCTACTAATCGCTAACCCCACTTGATAATGACAAAATGCACATCATATTTAAATTACACCCCATTATAAAATACTAAACACTACCGAATACTTCACAGGTGCAATTTAAACCTAAAAATTTCACAAATAATATTCATAAATATACGCATTTCAAAATCTACAGTATTGAACAATTCACACCAAAAATACTATAAGAATGATTTAAAATTCATTAATAATTTAAATTAAATTCACAAAACGTAATCAATAAACAAAAAATTTTAAACATAAAAATCATAATTCCAATCATTGATATCAATATCAGAAATCGTAATAAGTATTGAAAGTCCATCCATGATTTTTACGACGCTGAATTGAAATTTACGAAGCACCAACAAAATTTAAGTACGAAAAAGGGAAAATTAGAGATAATGCATTAAATTGCATTTTGCTAATCCCCCTCCTACCCCAACAACATATATCCCAAAATTCAAAATAAGAACAAGAAAGGCTATAACACTCCAGAACTACCCCAAAAAGATAAAACCAAGCAATACAAACAGCAAAACAAAGCTCAAAAAAAGAAAAAAACGAAAACAAAAAAAATAAAAAATAAGATACCAAATTAAATACATACAACAAAAACAAACCACAAAAAAAACCTCAAAAATAAAAAAAAAAAAAAAAAATAAAAAAAAAAACGACCAAGACGCCCCATCACACCCGACACACACCCAAAAGACCCACCAACCCAACAAAACCCCACACACCAAAAAAACACAAAACAAAGAACAAAAGAAAACACCACACAAAAAAAAAGAAAAAAACGAACCACCAACAATAAACAAATAAACCCAAATCAAAATACACAACACCAACCCACAACCAAACAACCACAACATAACACAAATCACACAACACACACAACACCCAACCACAAACAAATACAACACCTAATAAACAATCAAAGAACAAAAACACTAAAAAACCAAAAAAATAACAAGACAAACTTACACACTCAGAAAAAACACACCAAAACAACATACATAAGAGACCCCAACAACCACCAACCAACAACACCAACAAACAATCAAATTAACAAATAAAAAGAAGCACAGCCACACACAAACACAAATAAACCTCACACATAAAACATAACCAAATAAATCACACCTCACACCAAATACAAAAGAAAAACAAAACCTATCAATCCCAAACACAACCTACCCAACATCAGACAACACACAAAACCTACCAACAACAAAACAAAAAAAAAAAACAGCATACAAAAACACAAACCCAAACCAAACGCATAACATTCAAGGCTGTAAAAGGCATAATGATACGATTTAGAGAAATCATAAATTGCTTTGCTTAACAAAGTTTGAAACCGTTTGCTCTTATGTTGCTTTATTTTTACAGGAAAGCGACTTAGGGTACGATGATAATTAAATTATAAGTATTAAGATGAAATTTTCATATTTATAACCCAAAAAACAAAAAAAATAAAAATAAAAATAAAGTGGAATCAAATTAGGTATTCAACCAATCATATAAAAAAAGTGATTTATATTATGTCAAGTTGATTATTTAATTTATAATATAAGATGCTGATCGAATTATTGATATGGACTTAATTAATTCAGTCCAGATTATAATAAGGATAGCCATTTTCTTTGGTTAGGCTAAATATTATTTATTTATGTCCTTATGTATATATTTTTTAGTTCAAGTAATTGCATTGGAATATTTTGAAATACAGTGCCTAGTAAAAAAAATAAATATATTTAATTTTGATTTGATTATTGATAGATTAGCATATTTGGTTGTTAATTTAAAGAAGAAAATTCAGAGTATAGCAATGTACTGTATTAGTATATGATCACGGGTTGAGTTTCGAATAATTTAATTTATGGTAAATTACAACTATCTCCTTTAAAATGTGGCATAATTATGAATATTCTCGTTGTTTATAAATATTTCATTAAGTAGAAAATAATTATGTGACTTATAAACAGTAAAGTGGATATTATTACGTTATCCTTAATGATTTTTTTTAAATAAAAAAATAAAATTGAGGGTGGTTAAAACAAGTAATCTCTATGAAATATTAATCCATACAAATATTTTAAAAATTATAAATATATAATTTATTTTGGTCAAGTTACTATACAAATTAAATGAAAAATGTAACGACGGCTAACGGAATGAGCCTATTGTTAAATAGAACAGGAGATAATTATAATTTTTGAAATAATGATGATATATTTATAATTATTCAAATATTAGAGATGACCGTTGTAATTTACCTTTTAAATTTATTAGTTTAGTGCAATCTCTCTAAATATTCTTTCGTTAAGGTATTATTAAAATTTTAATATTAGGAAATTAGAGAGTTTTTACTGTCTGCGACTCTGCGGAATGTTGGTAGTGTTCCTGGCGTCTACGTAACAAAACGATGCCGTTGGCGAATTGCCTGGCCGCGTAGGTGCGTACATATCTTCTCCTCACATTACAGTACGCAATCCCATGAAGGCATCTTTAAAACTAAGACTCATCGTTCAAATCTACTTATTTGAATTTTCACATGTTTGACTCTTTATATTACAATTAGTAGCTCTATATAATAATAATTTTTAAATTTAAAAAATATATTCTAAAATAAAATAAATAAATATCTATCAACATAACATATTTAAAAGAAAAATAAGTCAAATTTATTTTGACCCCTTATGATATGAAAAAATATCAAAAAATTCCTTATGAAAATTTAAATATAAAAAATCATTCTTATGTTAAGAACCATGCATCACACAATCCTTGGTCAACCTGATCTTAGGGGATCTTTGAATATTTTCAATATTACAGGAGAGTTCTTGGATTTTTCGAAAAAAAAAAAAAAAACTAACTTAATAATATTATCGACATAACAAGAAAATTGATGTAACGGTATCACAAATTATTGTTTATGAGTACAAATATCTTCTTCTTTTTTTATATCGGTGTAGATTATCTATATCTATATGTTCTAATAATACTTTAGATTATTTATATATTTAGTTTTTTTTTTGTTTTTCCATTTTTTTTATTTAAAAATACATTTCGGAAAACTATTATTAATTCGTTATTAAGCATAGTAATTAGAACAAAGTTAAGGTTATCATCAAAATAGATAAAATGTAAAAAATAAAAAATGGTTTAATAAATTTTATTATTAGTTATCTACGCGCACGTTTATTTCTTCAAGAATGCAAAACACGTTTATAGACATGAAAACCATGGATGTCAGATATATTTCTATTATAATAATAGGTAGAAAAAAATTATTTTCTTTATTTTAACTTTTACTTAAATGACGGGGTATTCGTCCGGTAAAATCAAATCGAACCGATTTGCGAATTTTTGTGTTTTCTAAAATATATATTATACTCATATATATATATATATAATTATTTATATAAATAGAATATTAAATGTATACACATGTAGCTTTAAAAAACCATACGAATAAAAAAAATCAATACAAAAATATATTAATTTTAGAAATTGAATTAGTATTTTAAATATTTTATATATATATTATAATATATATCTAAAAAACATTCAATGTTTTATTAAATGGTATACAATTAATTTATCAAATTCTTCATAGCTCTGGCTCTGGGCACCGCCCATGATTTCTAATGAATTATGAAATATCAACGTTTATTTATTTATTTTGTATAAATAAGCATCTGCTATGTTTGTGTACGGGGAAAGTGACACGTGGCAGTTAGGGCTGTATGTATGGCTGTGACGGTAGCATTAGCAAGATGCCTTTCCCAAGAAAATCGCCTTTTCGGATAAAGACCGGGCATTTTGGCATCTAATTAATAAATAAAATTATTTTTTGGGGGTTGCTGAGGCCAAGTACGTTCAGCTTAGCACCTGCTTGTGACGTTTACCTGCACGCGGAACATCAAAATTCATGCATCTACTCCTCTCCTTCCCATGCTTCCTGTGATTTTCCTTCTCCCCTTTACATTTCCATTCAAAATCTTATATCATACTTTCGTATTATATTATAAATTATATTTTTTTATAAAAAAATTAATATAATTATATATATACCTCATTGTTATTTTAAAATCCAAAAAAAAAAAAAAAATTATTTTAACATTTGTCTAACATTGTGCTTATTCCCTTAGTCACTTAGGTTTTTATTCATTTTCATAATTGACGGGTCAAAATGTCATTTTAGACTATAAATTATAATTTTATTTTGTTTATTAAATATTTTTATGGATTAATATACTTTCAGAATATTTTACGATACTCAAGTTTTTCTTTTAGTTTCTCAAGCGTTTTATAAAAAAAAAGAAAATTCATTAAGGATAAAATAATAATCTATCACATAACTGTTTAGGAGCTACATAATTATTTTTTAATCAAATAAAAATATTCGTAATTTTTCAAAGAACGAGGTAGTATTTATAATCACATCAAGCCTCATAAAAGTAGTCATAATTTAGTCTATAAAAAAATAAAAATACTTTGATGGACTAATATACCCTTCGACTGCTTTACGTTACTCACCTATAATTTTCTTTTATTTTCTCAAATTTTTTAAAGAAACTAATAAGATTCAATAAGAATAAAATAATAATTTTCACGCCACCGTTTAAGGGCTATCTAATTACCTTCGAATTAAAAAAATATTTATAAATTTGTAAATAACGAGAGAAAATTTTATAATTATGTTAAGCCTCCTAAAAAGTAGTCATAATTTACCCTTGAATTTATGCATCTATTAATGGGCACAGTGCATGTGATTTTCCTTCCATTCATTATTCAATCTTTTATTATATTTTGGTATATTATTCGTTTTGATTTTGTATTTCATCATAAAAATGCGATTCAATAAAAAAATAAAACTTTGAGACTTATAAGAAATTAAAACTCATCCTTTGTAATTAGCATTGAATGCTTGGGTATGTCGAATCATATTTTTTTAATATATCATACATATGTATAATTTTTTTTTATATATTTACCCCTCAATTAATTTAATTATACTCAGTAATTTAGCAATGCGAACTCAATATAAGTGTGATTTTTTCAGCTACCTCTAACTTTTACTTCTAAATTATCTTTGATTGTGCATTTAAACATCCATACAGTGATGGATTTAGAATTAGATTTTACCAACACTCAAAGTAAATACCATCTCCCATTATTAATTAAACTAACCTACGAAAATCAAATATACGCATAAAAAGATTTATTGTAATATTTTATTTTTTTTCTCTAAAATATATACGGCTCTTATTTAGTTTTAATCTAATGTTTCTTGATAAGTATGATCAATATATATATATATATATATATATTAAATAATTATTTTATCAACTAATGATTTAATATTATTAAATAACAATATATGCGAAATATATTGTATGAATTAAAAACGGTAAATTACGATGATTTTTTAGATATATTTTTTATAATAATAATTATCTATTTGCAATTTAAAAAATTTACAAATGTCTCCTAAATTAACAAACGTTTAATAATATTCGCTTGTGATATCTTATTATAATATTATTTATTAATTTTAAAAAAATATTTTATAATTAATATTTTTAATAATAAAAATATTTATAATTATGGTAAAATTTTCGAAACTCCGTAATCCTTAAAAAAATTGGAGAATAAATGTCATAAAACCTCACTGAGATGATCATCATACAATTATTAGTCATGATTAAATCATAATTACCAAAATCACTAACAAGAAGACAAAAAAAGGAAAAAAAGAAAAGAAAATATGGGCAGTAAATTCTGATCACATAGCAGGTGGGCCCCCCTCTGTCCTCACCAGTTCTTCATCATATTTTATGGGGCGTTGTGAACAAAAATTCCAGTAAATAATAAAAAGTGAAAAATAAAAAAAATTAAATATTATATATATAAAATTTATTTATTAAATTGGAAAAAAAGAGAGTTTCTGTGTTTCTCTCTCTAGAGAGATAGATAAAGAACAGTGTGATGGTAGTAGTACTGTTTCATTTCTCTCACTATATATCTTTTCCGTGCAGGCTCAGTAAAATATTCTTGCAATTAGAATAAAATAAACGGAGAAAAGGAAAAGCAGTGCTCTTTGTTTTTGCCTATCCCTTTTTTTCCCTTATTTTCTTCTCTACTTTGATATTTTCTTAGCTCAAGATCTTCCAGTTTATTCGCTCAATGGAAACCATTTAGAGCTGTTACCATCAGGTGAATAGTTCTGATTTTTTTTTTTGTTTGGTTATTTTTCGGTATAAGAATTGAGAATTCCGAGGTTTGATCGATTAAAGTGGAGATTTAGATTCTGGGTTTTCCATTTTTTTGGTGTTTTTTGGCAGACCCGTGTAGGAAATACAAGGAATTTGAAGGAAGAGAAGCTTGGGAGAGAGAATCTAGCGAAGGTTTTTGATCATGGCGGTGGTGGAAAATGCCGGGGTGAACGCGATGCCGTCGTCGAATCGGGATGGGCAACAAACGGACCCCGCTGTGGATCACCATAACCAGCAACTGTCAACAAAACCCGCCGCTAATAGCCAAAAGTCAACGAAGCCCGCCGATCAGAATTACCACCTGATGCAGCAGAAAATGACCAACGGCCACCCCCAGCTGCAGCAGCACTCCATCAATGGAAATGGGGTTCCACAAGAGAAGAAAATGAGTGAGGATGATGATGGAGGGAAGGGTTTAAAGAGGAGATGAGAGATTTAGAGGAGATGCTCTCGAAATTGAACCCGATGGCGGAGGAATTTGTGCCGCCGTCGCTTGCCCCAGTCGTCATCGGCGGACACCCCAGGCTGGTGGTGGCGCCGCCACATGCAGCAGCAGCAGCAGCTGCTGCTGCGGCGGCAGGGCATTTTGGGTATAATGCTAATGGTTTTGTAATTCAACAGCTCGTTAATTCAGGTGTTCCAACTGAAAATTCTTTTAGAAGGGTTAGTATTTTATTTGATGATTCTGTTTGATTTTGCAAGCTTAATGATATTCTACTAATCTTTCCTCTCTTTTTTCTGTATTGATGTTTGGTTTCCTTCATAAGAAGATAGAAATACGGAAATACTGATTTCTGTCATTTTAAATTGATTTGTTACAATAATTGGGTTAATATTGTATACTAGGGAATAATCTCGTCTAATTTTAGTGTCTTGAATTTTATTTCTGGGTAAAGAGAAATGGAAATCAAGTTATTTTATGTTTCTGATTATCATGAAACTATGTTCTGTGATTAAATATTTTATCTGTTTTCCTTTTCCTAATAGAGGTTTGGCTGGCTAGTTGGTTGTGCTGATTGATTCCTAACATGCAGAAGAAAAATGGCTATACTAATGGGAAACGGAGGGTGAATAGTCGAACAAGCATGGCACAAAGAGAAGATGTGATTAGGAGGACAGTGTATGTCTCTGACATCGATCATCAGGTAAAGATAGTCTATTGTGGTTTCTCTTGGTTATTGTTCTTTCTTGTTCTGAGTGATAACGAAAAAGTTCGGCCATTCTTGTGATGAACGTAGGTCACTGAAGAGCAACTTGCAGCACTTTTCATAAGTTGTGGACAGGTAATGTGTGTTAGTACTCAGTCTCAGTGGTTAAAGCTGCATTCTATGACTAAATGATATATCTAAAGTTTTTTCTTGTATGCCGCTCGTGTTGAAGGTTGTGGATTGTCGTGTTTGTGGTGACCCTAATTCTGTACTTCGTTTTGCGTTTGTTGAATTCACTGACGAGGGTATGTGGATATACTTCATTTCGTTGTTTATTTTAAAGGATCTTGAGGTTGCATCACATTGTGTTGTCTCTCCCGTGACTTGCAGAAGGAGCAAGGAATGCTTTGAGTTTGTCAGGAACTATGCTTGGCTATTATCCAGTGAGAGTACTGCCTTCCAAAACTGCAATTGCACCGGTTAATCCACATTTTTGCCAAGGGTGAGAAAGTTTTGCGAGCTTGCCAGTTACTTGCAATACTTGTTTCAAGCTCTATTTGTTCCAAGAATGAAGCACTAATATATTTCCATACTGTGATGCTAGTCTGAGGATGAAAGGGAGATGTGTGCAAGAACTATTTATTGTACAAATATTGATAAAAAGGTAGCTTTATGATTTGCAATCCTTTTGAGTTTTGACATGTTGTCAATGGCAATTTATTAGACACAAGCATGACTTATTTGTTTTCTTAACATAGGTCACCCAAGCAGATGTCAAACTCTTCTTTGAGTCCATTTGTGGCGAGGTTTGTAGCTGCTGATATGATAACTTTGCTCAACTATCTTCTTAAACTTTTTTACCGATGACATGGCATGTATCTGCTGAATCAGGTTCATCGCTTGAGGTTGCTTGGTGATTATCATCATTCAACTCGAATAGCTTTTGTGGAATTCGTAATGGTGAGAACCACAGTTTTTTATTTATTCTGTTTGGCTTGTTTCTTCTTAATGATGCTAGCTAATAATTATTACTTCGGTTCTACGCTGGTACTTTTAGCCTTTGAAATTTTTTAGATTTTTTTTGTTTAATAATGTTTATGATGTATATCTTTGGGCTCATAGTAGCTTGTTGGTAAATACACATATTCTTCGCACACTGAAAATGCACATTCAAATCAGGAATTCTTTTATAATGCTTGGTGTTCCTTGTACTATATCAACAACTTAACTAGCTGCAGATTCGTTTCTTTGTGTTAGCTGTGAGATGAAACATTATTTTTATCTGTGTCTTTTGCCTAGTATGCTTAAACGTACTTAGAGGGTGGTTGGATGAGTTTATAAGTTCTTTAGCTTTTAACATATTGCAAAGTGTTTGGTAAATTTTTTAGAAAGGAGCTTACAAGATCCAAAAATAAGATGTTTCGGGCTTATACCCTCGTTTTTAAAAAGTAAGGAGTTCTCAACTAATTTAATCTATCCTAATAAGTTTGTTGGATTTTCTCAAATTTATTACATGTTTGCTATTAGCCACATATTATAAGCTCTATGATCTTATTAAATGTGCTTTATTGCGTATGCAACAAAATGAAAGTATTAATATATAGTTTATCATCCACATGTTGGGCAGTTATGTTTGTAACTAAAAGGTGCTGTACTAGTTGGATAAGCAAAAACTGAATGCAGTTAAGATTTCTCCTTTTTCTTATGGATTGGGGGGTCGGAATGTCGGAAGAGTATGCTGCAGGGCCCCAAAGGAAACTCTTGATTATTTAGGAATGAGCGACGGAACCCTTTTCAATTTGTTTAGAAGTCTCGTTCTTAGGTCATCAGTTGGTAGAAAGGACCTAAAAAGCTGATAAATAATCCCTACAAACGACATGGTCGACAGGAAAAAATTGCACATTATGAATGCTTAGGTATTGAAATGTTTGATCATAATGTGCGTTTGCTTAGCTGGGATACTTAAAAGCATAACAGGGTGAGATAGGCGGTCTTGATGTCCTGTTTGTTCATGTATTTGACATTATCTTGTACTGAAGGCAAAGAATGTAATAGATAAGATTACTGAATCTGTTAAAGAAAACTTCCGCGTGGAAATTATGATTTGCTGGCAAACTTCCTTTCACCAGATTATTGTTCTACCCCTATCCAATTTAGGGGTATAACCATGCATGACACCTTGAAGGGAAGAACTTCAGTGAGTGCAACTTGCCACCCAAAGAATGTATACTTGTTGAGGCAGAAGAACACACTATTTCAGACCTGATTAACACTTAGTATATAGCAGGTCAAGTTATTTCCTTGACCTCTGGCATATTGTCGTCCAACTCTTAACTGCCTGCAGTTATCGAGATTCTACAGCATTAGTCCCTTTGGGAGAGCATATCCTGCTGAGCAAGGTTCAGTATGCAACTATTCCATTGTTCTCCCGTGCAGCCAGCAATTATGTCTTCTGCATGCTACTTTAAATGCCAAGCAGCTATTTTATATTCTTTTAGGCTTTAACATATTACTCACTTTTGCATCTCACCATATTATTTACCTATCTCAATGAGCAACTGCCTTCACTCTTTTCTACTTTATGTTTCCTCCTCCCATATCTGTTTAATGACTTGGGAAGGCTGTCAGTTAACAAGGATTTAGGTTCTTTAACGATCTCTTCTATTTCTTGCGCTTTTTGACTTAGATTCTCTATTACCATTGAAGCTTGAGTTCTCCTAGAAATTGCACCATGTTAATGTAACAAAAATGACTTTCATGTACATGTTCCTTAGCATTTCATCCCTTTTCTAATTCCTGACAATTGACATCTGTGTGTGTGTGCCCTCGCGAATTTGGGTGGGTTGATACTTTTCAACCTACAACTGAAATAAGATACTTCAATTGAATCTACTTTCCTTTTGCCAGGCTGAGAGTGCGATTGCAGCTCTGAACTGCAGTGGTGCAGTCTTGGGATCACTGCCTATAAGGTTTGATTTCCTTTCTTATCCCTCCATTACCATTATTATTATTTTTTTGTATAACATTATCTTTCACAACTGATTAATAATATATTTTCCAGGGTAAGCCCATCAAAGACTCCCGTCCGACCCCGTGCACCCCGCCAATACATGCACTAAAACTCTCAGCGGAGTTTCTTTAGCGCTCATGATCTTCAGATAACCACTTCTATTTTTCTCAATATATATACATATGAAGTTACTAATATGTTTAAGGTACTTTGTGGCATCGATGTTTTTATCTTTTTCCTGTGTCGTGTCTCTGCTGGCCTTTCAGCTGTACCGGATATTTATAGTTGACCTGCTAGGCTTGTAGAGTATATGACCTTTTTCGAGGCTCAAGATGTTAATTATGCTCGATATTAGGAAGTGCCTCAAAGTACTGATACCGTTCTATGCATCTGATCTTGAACAAAAACTCTTCTTTCTTTAGTAAATTATCGTAGATTCTGTTCTTCCCGCTCCTTTGTTTTAATATAGCTAGCACTGGCGTTCATATGATGAATCTCCATCTGCATGGAATCAACTAACTTGGCACATAACAATTCAATTTGCGTTAAGAATACAGACTCTACTGAAGTGGGTCTAGTGAATTCTTGAATGTTTTGTTTCGGACCTCGTCATGCACTTTGAATCTGTCTGGTATCAGGACATGTCATATGTATAATATTCACACGACGCGAATATTTAATGAAGAACCTTGCACAAAAACAGTAACAGCAGAACCATTACAACCCCAGAAAACAGAGCATAAACACATAATAGATTTTTCCTCAGTTAATCTGAACATCAAGCACTTTCTTCTCCACTTTCCCTTTGGGAACAGACACATAAAGAACCCCATTCTTCATCTCTGCCTTGACCTTATCCTTCTCGCAGCTATCAGGCAACATCATCCTAGTGCTATATGTACTATATCCCCTTTTCGACCACGAATCGTTCCCCCCCTCCTCCTCTGTCTTCTGTTTTCCTTCGATCACAAGGACACGATCGTCCTCCACAGAGACTTTGACATCTTCCTTGGAGAGTCCAGGCATGTCAAAACGCATTCTGATCTCGTTTTCTTCCTCTTTGATGTCCCACGGCATCCGCACTTCCCCTCCTGCTGTTCCTGGAAACGTCATGGCGTCCTCAAACAGCCTGTCGACTGTGTCGAGCATTTGACGCATTGTCCTCATTGGAGATAGGGGGTCTAGCAAGCCTGTCAACGTAAATGTTCATGCATGTTGTTTACATTCAACCCATTGATATTATGCCGCATTTCGCTTCACAATATCTCGTCAAAAATTCCACGATTGCACATATATGCAAAATGAATCGAGTTCAGTTGAACATATTATTTTTCGCGTAGGTCTAAGTTTTTATTTCACTTCGATTGACAGATTATTATTCAAGCCTATCTACATTTTTATTTGTCTTTGATTTAATTAATAGCTGATATTTTTAAATATATACATGTACTATATTATATTTATGATTTTAAACGGATCCAAATTTAGAAGTTTGTCGAATGAAAAAATATGTTCAACTTTGATTTTTTATATCTAACCAATTGAGCTCAGACAAACTTTATCAACCTATTTTGAATCAGATATTGAACAGTATGAATTATTTTCCAGCTATAACTGCTGATGTTTTTGTGAGCAAAAAGTGCTGTTCCATTTTATAGCATCTATGGTGATAGACTTATAAAAGACGCAAGTCCCGTCCAAAACTTGGTGTAGTGAATCTTTTCACACACTTAACTACCATGCGAAAGGGATACAACTTTTCGTGAGCTTTACCACAATGCACGAAGTACTTACCAAAAGGAGAAACATCCACAGCCAACCTCCGCGGCCGCCGTTCCACGGCGGTTCCCTGGTTGCCTCCGCTAACATGATGCACATCCACCGCCGTGTCTTTGCTTTCGCCGCTGGCCTGAGCTCTAACAAGTGACGGCGGCCTTCTCACGTTGGGGAAAAACACAGAAGAAGGTGCATCACAAGCTCTGTTTGTTCTTCCAGTAATGTTGCTTAAGGCAAAAGGAGAACAGACCAAAGTCTTAGCCGCCATTGACAATATTGTACAGAGAACTCAGATTTCGAGGATAGAAAACTAGCGATTTTGCGCGAAGAACTTCTTTGCTGCTTGCTGTATATTGGTTGATGTGTGATGTGAGAGAAGATGATTTATAGAGAAAGAAAGGTAAAAGGGTGTGGAGAAATCATGAATGTTTGAGAGAAGAAGGGTCTGGATTGATAAACTGTCGTTTCAATGGGGTTTTCACTGGCAATCAACAGCATGTTGGCTTCTGTATGTTTCTGCTGCATTCCGAATGATCTTGCTTCCTCTGTCCTTTGTTTTTTTTCTTTTCTTTGGGCCTGCTGGTGTGTGCGGAAGAAGGGCTTTTACCAGTGGACTGGCCCAGATCATGTCATTTATCTTCTTCAAAAGAATTTATGCACATATTCGAGTTTCTACAGGCCTAAATTATGGTCACTAAAATTTCCCATAACGAATGGAAAAAAAAAAAGATGTTATTGTTGAGAGTGGGATTTGAACCCACGCCCTTTCGGACCAGAACCTTAATCTGGCGCCTTAGACCAACTCGGCCATCTCAACTTCTTGCTTCTTTGAGATACAGGAAAACAAATTATTGTAAATAAAACATTAATTTGTATTTCTTGTAACCAATAGGATTAGGGTTAAAATTTCTAACATTTTAAAGTAGCATTTTACTCCTTTATTTTTTTAACTTTTACAATTTTAATCTTTATTTGTTCATCAAAATTCACCTCCACTAGCGAGAAGAGTGAATTTTAGGGAGAAAAAGAATTAAAATTATGAAAATTAAAAACTTGCAAGATGCTATAGAAAGTTAAAGGACAAGAATACTAATAAATATGAACCATTACAAACAATAGCCTCAATTTTAGAAATCACGTGAAATACACATACGTATATTTTACGGACGAAAAGAGTGGGCTAGAACAAGAAAAAAAACTATAGTTGAAAAAATTAAATAAATACAAGATAAAAATATTACCTTAAAAAAATAAAAATATTGAATAATCTAAATTGCGGGACATAAAATACATTTAAGCGACAGAATCACATCATATGGGCTAGATCTATATCCGACTAGTGGCCTTTGGATGACCCAGAAAAGATTCTCCCTCCCAAGCTAGATATTTTCCCGACAGACTAAAGGGCATTGGCCCAGTAGCAGTGTCAAGAAGGCTCCCAGAGTTGGCAAGCGCAGGATGTCGTGATCACAACACATGCAATGCAATCAAAACATACATAGTTTTTGCCCAACCCAACCCCCCTTAACTGTCAAGAGAAACAATTGAACTCAATGTACATAAACTTGTACTAAAATACACCTTAAGAACAAATAACAAGGACAACATCACAACTAAAATTGAGAAAACCAAAGGTAAGAACATTATATATATTGATTTAAGATTCTCATCACTCTAATTGAGCCACTGGATGGCACCTTCCGACGTCAGGGGAGGCCCAATAGTCGGGCTGTTGCAGACGCTGCCATCAGAGTGTGAAAACAGTGTTCTCTGAAGAACCCCTGATGGAGATGAAACGGTAGTAGCAGGTGTGCTGATCGAATTGTACGGGGACGCCGGAGCCCCAATGGCAAGCGATCCCGGCTGCAAAGCCTCCCCGAGCGGCCCTCCTCGTGCAAACAGCTCCCAAGAGACGGGGCTCAACCATATTGAATCCTTAATCTTGTGATCATCATCAAAATCATCAACACTTGTCCCCATTTGTTTAGTTCTCATTTCTTCACTCAGGACATCTTCAGCAGCCATAGCCATTGTTAAATTGAGTGAAGGGGAGACATTGCCATCGTTTAGCGATACCCAGGATTCAAGATTCCTGTTGTCTGTGATGTTCATGTTGTCAACCGACCAAGCATCAATGAATCCAGTTTGTCCCTCAAATTTCGGATAAAAACATCCCAAGGCTGTTGCTCCACATAATCTTGATGAAAAATAGGTGCATTGTTAGAGCTGTAAACAGAGAACCCCTCATTTGCCAATCCCATATTTGCTTCGGTCAAATGCAGCCATGGCGGCTCAGCACCGTCATCTCTTCCCACCATCTCCTCGTCTACCGTTAAGCTCAAATCCCTTCAGTTCACAAGCCAAAACATAAGCAATTTTCATTCAAAATCTATACTCTTACTCATATAAACAGCAGACAAATCTACCTATTAGTTCCATTATAAGAGGTGTACAAATGGTGAGATCAATTTTAGCATTGAACAACAGAAGGGGTTGATTTGCTGCAACAAACCCTTGGGATGCAGTAGAGCTAGATTGAATTGTGGGAAGAGATCTGGTTTGATCAAGTCGAGTTTTCTTGTGGTGGTTTTCACCATTGTTTTTAACTTCCACAGGCTTTCTTGAACGGGGACGGCCTCTATGCAGGTGGCGCTCGCAGTACTTCTGGTGGGGCGCCACCTCTCTTGAACACCTCCATTTCTTGCCATCTGTTCTCTTACATCTCCCAGGCTCCGGATCTCCATTTCTTGAGTATCTACCATTACCTATTGCTTCAAAAGATTCATCAAACTTCATTGAGCAAAAGATTCATCGAACTTCATTGAGCAAAAGCCAAACTATCAAAGAAGGTAAAATTTTGATTTACATGCAGCAGAGGAGTCAGCAAAGTTTCTTGAAAATGGGAAGAGAAGATGAGCAGGGACGGGAACGGAGGAAATCAAGTACTTATATATCATAGCTTGTCTTTCGAGTTCTTTCCATTGAGCAGCTGTAAAAGGAAACCCCACATTCGAAGCCATGACTCCTGAATCAGCTCACAACCAAGAAACCAAAAGATGATGAGCAAAATCAGTTGAATTTTCTCTTTCTAGCATTTAAAAACTAAATAAACTTCTCCCACTACAAGAAAAAGGGAGAAAGAGAGAGATTATTATTAAATTTTACCCGGGGATTTGAAGGGATTAATGGAGGAATGAGAGGGAGTAAAATAGTCAAAAGGCTGCATATTTGTACTCTCTGCAAGATTTTCACCGCCACCATGAGAAGATGAGACATCATCACGGTATGTATTGCCCACGACCTCGTTAGCTCCGCTGCTGTTGGTTGTGGGCTCCACCCCTCCACCACCAGCACCGCCGACACCGCCGCCGCCAGAGTCATCATCACCGCCAGCAAATGGACGGCCCGGGTTGCTTTCTTGATGATGGGTAGGCATCATGCAAATCTTGGAGGGGAATGCTTCAGCTTCAGTGGCAATCTGTTGCATCTTCATCGAACTAACAAAATCACTGTTTGATGATGATTTCTTGTGTGAAACGCCAAACCCACTACCAATCTTAGCTCCCTTTTCCATAGCCACTTTTTCCTTAAACGGAAAAACCACCTTTTTATCGAAACAATCACCAACCAAAACAACCAAGTCAAAAAACAGAAACCCCCACTCCAGAAAAAAGGGTTTTTGTTACTGGGATTTGAAGTAAACCAGCACTCAGAAAAACAGCCTGTCTTTCTTCTTCCCAATTTTCTCACCAACCCATTTCAAACACAAATCAAATAAATACTAGAATATCTTGTTTTCATGATAAATCCGCCAAATGATGGTACTTTTTTACTGGGATTTCAAGCAACAAGAGAGAGAGAGAGAGAGAGAGAATCTTTTTTCTTTTCTTGTTTGTGCGTTTGCTGTGGGCTTTTATCTTTGTCTACTGCGTGTGTGCGTGAAAAAGGAAAAAAAGAGAAATGGAAATTTACTAGGAATGAAATGAGTAGGAAGGATGATGGAGCTTGGAATTTAGTAATTGTATTGCCGCCATTCTCGGCCTTTGCCTTGCCTCCATGCTTCCAACATTCCCACCTACACTACACTACGCTGCAACAAAAATATTGAAATTAAAAAGACCCCAACACCCCTAGAGACTCTCTCTCTCTCTCTCTCAATAAATACATGCATTGTCTTCCACACTTGACCACCGTAATGTCATTCCGAATTATTTTTTTATTATTATTATTTCAAATTTAATAAAAATTCATTTCGATACTATAATTATTTTAATAATATTTGTTTGACAATTAAATAAATTACCAATAAAATTCAAATAAAAAAAGCCCATAATTGAGTTTCGAATTAAAACTTAAAATAAATTTGGGATTTTACATATTTTTTATATTATAAATGTTATAATAAGTTTATACCAAATTTGAGTTTTATGCATATTGATAATCTATTCAATATAAATATAAATGGAGCCTCTATGACGCAATAAGACACTACATACATACAATAAATCCACTTAAAATTCATTATCGATTCACTTAAAATCATAACTAATCCATATAGGACCTATAATGGACTCACTAAAAAACTCATATAGTAGCCATTAGAATCTATAATCTATTTAAATTTATTTAAACAAAACCATATGGGATTCATATTAAAAAATATTAAACCCAATCCAACCTAAAACTAAACGGGTTGGGTTGAAATCATGAATTTTCACCCATATTGCACCCATACTTCATAAAAATATCTCAAGTTAGACTGTAATTTGCTTCTACAAGTTCATAGGAGATTACACATCTATGTTTAGTGATGGCAATAGGACGGGTCTAGTATCGGTCCAATCGGACCCAAGACCTGCCCTGCTTCATTTCTCCACGTCCCGCCCCGCCAAATGGAAAATATAATCTGCAAACAATTATCAACATTTTTTGCTTCTTCTTTTTTAACTTGTTAAACACAAAAAATTAAAATTCTTCCATGATTCCATATGAGTGATAATCCATACCGGGGTCGCTTCACTTTCATGCACAATTTATAAATTATCGAATTTTCATAAATTATTACAGGCAATGAAAATCCATCAGTAAGTCAAAAATCCATCACAGTAAAATATAACCCATCAGTAAAAATCATAAGGACAAATATAAAACACCAATGAACACAAGCTACAAGCAAAATTTACATAACTGACATAAAAAATAATAAATTTGAATTACCCGTACTGACCACCCCCCTCCCCGGACCCGACCCGACCCCGACCGGACCCGAACGGATCATGCCCAAGTCGGCCCGGACTTGGGAAATTTCATCCCAAACCCGCCCCAAACAGGGCGTGTTCGGGCCGTGCTTTATTTTTTCGAAGCTAATTGCCATCCCTATTTGTATTAAGAATAAGCTCACAACCTTTAGATCGAAATTTAAAGAGAATAATTATGAAATATAAGTATTTTCAAATATATAACCTTTCCATATAAATATGTAACAAACTTATTTTTCATATATTTTAGTATTGTATTTTTTTTTTCATATTCAAAATTTGTGTGAACAATATCGTTTACGGAATGAAACTTTAAATATATGTTTATTTGAGAAATATAGTTTATTATTCAAGAAGAGATATAGAATATTACTCAACTATAGCAACTATATTATAATATTATTCAACAATCTTTATATATAATATCAACTACTGTCATTATATTTTTACGTCATATTTGAATACACATTCAAAAGTTATTTACGTAGACCCCATATATTTAATTATAATATTTATGGAATATCTTATGATTTATCAAATTCCAACAACCCCTTTTTTTTCTCAAATAATTCAAATTTTATTTATATTTTTTAAAAAAATAAAATTTTAACTTCTGATAACAAAGAAAAAATGAATCTTCGTGCCATAGGTAGAATGTTGGCAATGAAAAGAGCAGAGCAGAGCAGGTGAAGAAGAGTGAAAGGACATTAATGATGAGAGGGCAAGAAGTAAAGGTGGGGGAAAAACACAAACACAGCCACAGCCACAGCCACAGCTGTATTTATAACATTTCTCTCTCCATCACATCCACAATAAGACAACTTATGCAGATGTTTCCGAAAATTTTTATTTTTGGATAATTGATTTTTAGAAAAAAATAATAATTAAAAGTTATAGTAAAATTAAAAATAGGTAGTTTTTATAAAAAGTAGATAAAATTAAATTGAGTAGTGTTTGAAAAAATAAAAACTTTTAAAATAAGCTTAACTTTTTAAACACTGTTTTATTCATATATTTTAAGAAATACTATTTGCTTAATATTTGCACGTGTATTTTGTTAATTATTTTTCTAAAGGAATAATATATGTTATTTTAATTAGTTTATTTCATATTTATAAATACTTGTCACTTAATCATTAAAATATTTAATGTTAACATAAAAGTTGAACTTTTAATTCAATAATACTACTCAACTAAGTAATTTAATTGCTCAATCATACACAATAAATAAAGTTGTATGATTGTCGAATTTTTTTTTATTAATTAATCATAGTAATTTAATTTATATTTTTATATGAATAATAACATATAATGCAGCAAATAAAATATAAAAATTCTAGAAATCAAATATATGAAAGCATACATTTTATTAATATTAAGTTATTCAAATTATTTAAAAATTATCATATCAATTTTAAACTTGTAATTTAAAAAAAATTAATAAATTCAAATTAAAATTATTATGATGAGCGTAAAAGAGTCTGAAATAAGTTAAATTTATTAATGAAAAAACCAAAGCAACAAGGAGTTATAGGTTTTGGCTTATAAGTGGTTTTTTTTAGCATTGTCAGGAGCATAAGTTGACAATCAGAATACCTCAAAAATACTTTTTTTAAAAATTAAAACTTAAAGGCGTTTTTCAAAAACTCTTGCAAACACACTCTGTATCAATTTTCTATCATGTTTTCACATCACGCATTATTTATTTATGTTAATGAAATATAATTAAATCAAATTATAATATAAAATTATGATGTATATATATATATATACTTTGCCAAAATGTATCATGGGGCATTATTGAGAATCTTTCACTCTTAACAACCTACACCCTCCCCCCAGAAAGGTCTTAAAAAAATTTAAAAAATATAACATACCTGTCATATAATTGATGTAATTAATTAAAAAATAATAATAATAAAATATATTACAATAAAATATTTTCAGTATAGTTAATTTAATGTCATCGTATCAGTTTATATAAAATATATCTACAATGCTATGTCAAAAATTCACTGCAATTGATAGGATAAGTTTGAATTTAATAATTCACTGTAAAAAATTCGTGAATCTTAAATCTATATGATAACGAAAATAAGTTAAGGTTGTATTTGGATTACAAAAAAACTGAAAAAAAATCCTTCTAAATTGTTCGGATGATTCCAATTCTGAAACCATTCAATCATAATTTTGAAAGACCTTAAATCAATCGAAATTATATCTTATTGAATATAATAAATTTTAATTTTTTAAAAATGAATCATTTGATTTTTTTTTTTTTTTTTGTTGGCTCAAATCCAAATCCATACATTGAGATGCATAATGAAGTACAAAAAAAAAAAAAAGTGAAATGAAGGCAAGTGGAGAGAAGAGAGAGAGAGAGAGCAGTGTGCCTCCAAGGAAGGAACAAGGGAATAATTACAAAATGGACCACCTGCACCTGCTCTCTCTCATTCGTTTCTGATTTCAAAAGCTACCACCCCCAAAGGAAACAACCCCACCTAATATATATATATTATTTTAATATGGAATCAATTCATCCAATTCCTCCTCTGAAATTAAAATTCGTGAATCCAAACGTATCCCTAATAAATAAAAATATATTTTCTTTATCTCCTTTATATTAAAAACGACAAATATATAAAATTGCGGCACAATTATGGTATGTTGGCATTAAATGAAATTATACTATTTAATACTCTTAAATTTGATTTATATATGAATAATATTTGAAAATTTAATAGCTATTTCATCCTGTAAAATAAAATTGTATACCCTAACCCAAAAAGAGAAAAAGGAATAATAAATATATATTTTTTGTTATAATATTTTATCTTTCCTATGAAAATCGTGTTTTGCTTGATATAATTTTTCTCCTAACTTTGACAACAACAACAACCAAATAAATAAATAAACACAGAAAAAAAAATCATTATATTACATATATATTCTATAAATTTTAATATAATTATAAATACATCCCTATAAAAAATAAATATTATATTTCGACTGATTCGTAGGATATTACATGTAATGTCTATTGGAAATGTGAGTATTTTTTTGTAAAAGCGAAGGTATATTTTTGTTTTGTATGTATTTCTGGTGGATATTTGTAATGTTTTATAAAGCTTAGAAGGAGATGGTAATTTAAAATTTAATAGGGATGTATTTATAATTATATTAAATTTTGGGGGTGGGGATGTAATTTTTAGCACAAAACCAAAAACAGCCGCGTGTACTGTAGAGAAGCAATTTTTCATTTTTGTCCAAAAAAGTTTTCCAACTTTTTCCCATTGGTATAAATTGGACAGCCTATTATTTCCTAACACGATACGAATCATTTGATTTCATTTTCATCGAAATTCCGAGCTTAGGGTTTATGTGATTGAGGGGTTTTAAGGATTTGCTGAGGGAAAAAGTTGAAAAGAAGAGGCAGGAATGAACAAAATGCAGCAGCAGGCGCCTCAGACGTTGACTTCTGCTCCTTCGACGCCCCTCAATCTCGTCTCCACCGAGCAGATTCAGAAGGTACAACCCTGTGTCCTGTATGTACAACATTTAACTTGTTTGTTGGCGGCGTAAATGAAATTATTTACGCTGTGGTTTTATGTGCGTACGTGTGTCCATTGATAACTCATCGTAGAAAAGGATTGTTTGTGTTCTGAAGGATGTTTTACGCATTTTTGGTGGATTGTAAATTCTTTTTCCTTCTGTTTTTTTTTTTTTTTTTTTTAAAGGAAGAGCATGATTTATGTGAATATATGGTGTATTTCTGATTTATTTGTACATTCAGTTCATACACTCATTTGAATTCTCACCTTGTTTCGTTTTTTGTTTTGTCGAAGTTTTGGAATATCATGTATCATTTGGAATTATTATTTGCCGAGGAAGGTAAATATACAGTTCCTTTTCGTTGCATTTTTACCAAAATAAATTATCAGTTTTAAACATATTCAGAATGCTGATGAATATCAAGAAAAAAGATCTGGACAGACATAATTTAGCCAAGATCTCATGTAGTCGTGCTTATATGATCATTTTCTTAATGTTTTACTTTGAAAATGAAACCAAGAGAACTCTTTCTGGCAGTAGTAAACAGGTTTAGGGTATTTTAGGTTCAAATGTACATGAATTTGTTACTGTGATTTCTGTAATTTTGCTCTGTATTTTTGGATGTGCATAGTTTACTTCTCAAAGTTTTGGATAGTATCACTGCAGGTGCCTGGTTATTTGGCGTGTGTATGTGTGTGTTTTTGTGTGAAGTTGAGCTATATGGGAAAGTAAAGTTGCTTTTCCAGGATTTAATTACTGGCTGTTTCGTGCAGTATTTGGATGAGAATAAAAATTTGATCATGGCAATACTAGAAGGTCAAAACATGGGGAAAGTCGCAGAATGTGCACAGTAAGTTAAAATTTTGTTTTACTTTGAGAATGATATTGTTATACAAGACTAGTTTGACTTTGTCACTCCTTTGGTTGGAATATTGTGCTGTTGTAGTGTTGATATGTCTTGTCATTTCTCTAAGAGTAAGATACTTTGAACAGTGCCTAGTGAAGTTGTGGCAGGTGCTATTTTATGAATAACCTGAGATCAAAGGCCAGAGGTAGAGGACTAACCCACATTTTGTGGTTTGTTAAAGGGCTTTGATGCACTGAAAGTTTTAAATAAGTTGAGATTGTTTATATGATGAGTAACCCTATAGAATCAGCATATTCGTGCTTGCTGCAGTGGGTGGGTGCGGAGGAACTGTGTATTGCGAGACCCAAATTTATGGGCTCAGTTCATTAATATTATTCATTTTCTATCATTTTCTTTATCCATTTAATACTTTGGTTAGACGCCATTGTGAAACTCTCAAGAACGAGAAGTTTTCAAGTTAGCGACTAGGGGAAAGACTAATGTTAAAGTTTTGTCAAATTTCTTATCTGCACGGCAACATAGTATGTTGTTGTAGTTAGTAAGGATGGAATTACATGTGCACTTCAAATTAACGTAGATTTTTGTAATATTGTGATGACTGCTAAGACTTTGAGCAAAACTAAAAGCTGACATTTTCACTATCTATCAATTATTTATCAAATTTAATTAATTGTTCAGTTTCCTTACAGTGAAGAACATTAGGCTTGGAGATTAATAACTTAGACCTTATATGAATCCAGTTATCAGAGTACTGTATTGGTGTTTTGTTTAGACATGTTAATGGACACTGGGAATGCTCAAAATCTTGGCCATGGAAGTACACAGAAGTTTATTAGCAACAAAGCATAGATATAAATACTGACCAGAGGAGGATTTTGGGAGTAGAGAAATTGATTGTGCATTGTAAGAGCTATTATTAGAGTTCAGGGGTTTATATTAGGCGGGTTTTGCGCTAATAATTGAGCATGTGTTAGTGTTTGTGAACGCACATCCAGTGACTAAGATAGATATGTGCATATGGTGGCTGGAGTTTTCTCTCTCAGGAACCAGCATGTTCCTTTTCGTATTTTGCTCTGGCTCACCCTTCATCATTCCTAAAACCTCTCTCTGGTCCTCTATAGCTCTCTTCGTTGTGCATTATCATTGGAGCATCGTTCATTGTCCTACTGTTTTTCTTTTTCCAATATCGACTTCTTCATTTTCTTAGAATAATCTTATGCGAAATAGAATCACCCAGTGCTGTATGCAATGACATTGAATAATCGGCATCTCTGAACATTTCAGGTATCAAGCCATCCTTCAGAAGAATTTGATGTATTTAGCCGCAATTGCTGATGCCCAGCCTCAGGGATCTGCAGCACCTTCACAGGTATTTGAATTATATCTTCCAATACCTGTATGTGGGTATTGTTGCCTCTTGCTAATGATCAAGATTACCTGAAGGTTCCTACTAGCTCAGTTGCTCCACAAGGCAGTTCCCCCATGGTGCAGACCCAGGCTCCAGCGGTGCACCAGCAACCGAGTGGGCCCCCCAAGCTCCCTTTCCAGCTGAATGCTCTCCGACCCCAGGATCAGCAGAATCAACTTCACCAGCTTCATCACCAGCAACAACTGCAAGGCCACTTTAGTCTTGGCGGGGGTCAAAACAACAGTTGGCATTTCGCTATGCAACCTGGAATTGGCAATTCAGGCAATCTGAGGGACATGAGAGGAAGCCAGCCTGGTGCACTGGAGGCTAGTTCTGGTGATGGCCGAGGAAACTCTGCTTTGGGGTCTATGGAGGGCAGGGACTGATAGTTGGCTACATTTCTTACTTTTTCTAGTCGATGGTGATGGTATACATCATTTTCTCAAACATGTGAAGCAGAAAAATGAAGAGAACTTCTTTTACCCATTTTGGATGTAATTGAGGCTTAATTGTTGTGTGCAGTATTATGTTTCGCATGTTTTTAGCCGCCGGGAGCTATACCACTCTCTGAAGCTGTGTCTAATCTTCGTGCCTGTCCATTTCTGGGTGCCTCGTTAGGCCACAGCTGTTCCCCCTTAAACGCATAGCCCCTTGGCCATTGGATTTTCTTTTCCTATAGACCTAGATAAAGAGATAGCCGCCGTCTCTTAGGCTTTACTTCTCCTGTGACAGGGCAGATTTCTCTTTACCTTTACTGATTGTCGCATACATTCCCAATCAGCAGTCCTCCTAAAGATAAAGTAAAGAATGATTTCGGAGCCGTTGAAGGTATATGCCCTTATGCTGTACATTTATTTAATCAAGCTTTTGATCTACCATGGGGGCCAAAAGGGCTCCTCTTTGATTGACATCTGGCGTGTTTCTGTTTAGCTGAAATCATTCACCAATATGTTTTTGATGTGGAAATTGTTCACGCATTTCTCACACTGGCAAAGGTGCGCCGTGTGTGGAATTCTCACTCGGTGCGGGAGATACACAAGAAACTGCTTCACTCAAATAGCAATACTGCGTATGTTGGAGTTCGCACAAGCATTGTCATATAGAAGTTCGAATCTGTTAAAACATGATTATTACAAGCACTGAATTGTCAACTCTACACCAACAATCTTTTTTACTTCATCAAAAGTTCATTTTGATCCAATTTCAATGGCATGAGATATTTGTACAAATTGCATGTCTGAATAGCGATAGATGTCTATTTAAACCAAATACCAAAAGCAGGTGACCACAGGTAAATGAAAATTCACCAGTCGATCTGTCAGTCATTCAGTCAACACAAAAATTTAGCACCAGCTTACCAAGGCAATTAAATGCAACCAAAAGGATTAAATAAATTCAAGTTTCCAATTTAAGGGAATATAATGTAGTAAAACCACCCAGTATTTTGAATCAATTTGCACATTGTAAACATATAACTGGAGAATATAAGCTTGAGATTTTACTGCCTCCATCCAGTCACAATCTTCGGTTCTTTGCTCGACTTGATGCCAATAATTGAGTGTCGGCACTGCCTGCAAGACCCAAAACAGATCCTGCAAAATTAAAAGAGCGATCTAAAATGGCAATTCCAAATATCTAAATCGGAACATTATAAATTTTAGCTAATATGAGATTGGCCATAGATTATCTTGATACATACAGAAACCAGTTTGCCAATTATATACTCAGAGGAAGTAGAGGAAGAGGATGCAGCATCAATAATAAATGATTATGCGACTTATTGGCCCCACTCATCCAATCAATCAACACAAACTGCAAGCAATGCGTCTGATGTTCCAAAAAGCTGGCTGTCTGGGCTGTACACCTTGATAGCCACTTTTATCCCAATTCGTTTCAAATTTTTGTTTTTAATTAAGCCTGTATCCTTCAGTACTGAAATGAAGAATGTCGAACCCACTATCAGTAATAGGAAAAACCTCACCTCTTTGTTTCAAATAATTTATGACAGAGATATCATTGATAAATGATTTCCCCTTTATCCAAGTATAATGGTGCTATATCTAAAAGAAGATTAAGATATCATATATCTACATTCGATGTCAAGCAGGGGCCACATCTTATAGCAGGCATAAATAATTTGTCTATACGAACAAATGAAACATATTCCAAAGTGAAATTCAACTTACTATCTTCTCATACTTGACGCAGCTCCAATTGCCCTGGAAAAATGTAATCCATAAGATTCTATAAAGAAGTCGGAAGAATAACAGATAGTTGTGCAATATTCAATGAATACCTGCTGTGTTGTTTCCCAACTGAACCCACACCTGGCCTTCCATGAGATACACCCTTGCTTTGAGGAAAATCAGTTTTGTCAGATTTTGTTCCGTTTCCAACAGGCAACAGGGCAGACCGCCCAAGTCTGGTCTCAGAGCCATTCATTTCCAAGTGGTCTTTAGCTTTACTCAAAATTTTAACATTTGATGTTCCTCCAGCAACTTGAAAGAAACCACCATTCATGTTCTGGCTCTGGACTGGTGCGAACTGAGAAGGATGGTCAACAACATTCAGAGGAGAAGGGCCTGCAAACTCAGTAAAACTGGTCTTATCAGCATTCACAGATGAGGATTCAAGAGATGAGGTCTTCTTCAGTCGGTGGGACTGAGCCATGGGAGTCAGTGCTACAGAAGGCAGCAATGACGGGTATGAAGTTGGAGTTGCAGCAGCAGCAGCAGCAACTTTAGCAACAGCTGCTGTGGCAGCTATGATTTCTTGTGCCCCTTCCCGGAGCTGAATGTAGTCACCCTCGATAATGAACAACTACAGTAACCAAAATAAAAAGAAACTTAACAAAAGTATAACACTCTGTTAGAAAATCAAAATACAAAAAAATCAACAGAAAGAAAAAGGGCATACTTCAGGATGACTGGCGATGAAATCATCAAGCTTTCCATACTTCTTTTTGTAATCATGCCAATGAAGAGGGGCCAGCATCTTTGCAAGTCTATTAGGAAGCTATTGATAGAGATGGCACAATGATCAGGTACAACTACTAGATTATTTCATGTCAAACATATTACAATCAATTAACTTACCGTTGAGCTAATCCTAATTCTACCACCCGATCCAATTGTGCGAGCTATAGAAGCCAGTAATGCTCTTTCATCAAGTAGATGGCTATCCCCAGGCTTTGCTGCTATATTATTTTTCTGTGCAGTGGAAACAAAGCCATCAGCCAGATCAGCACTGGAGGCAGAGGCAGTTTCTGTGGTTGTTTCACTGAAACTTTTAGCATTAGCCATCGCATCAGAGGAGGAAGCATTGACAGCAAGGTTGGGATGTTCCATCTTCATACTTTTGTTTTTCATTCCAATTTCACTAACTGGGTTGCCCTGCATCTCCTGTGGCAGTATTAATGCAAGACGAACATGAATCTAACAAAACAAGAAGTAGCCTAACTCACACCCAGGGCATAAATTACAGAGCAGAAACATAAAAGAAGATTATGCCATGTTAAAGTGAGAACCAAACTATTAGCAAACCTTAGTGCCGTTGCTGCGTGCAGGAAGATCCAGTCGGAGAGCATCATGAAACTGGGAAGAAATTTGCTGCAAGCTCTTTGGGGATTGCGTAGTGTCATAGGGTTTATCAATAGAATCAAGGACCTGTAAAACGTTAACGAGATCAAAGAGAGCTAAAGATAAGAAAATAAGTATCAGAAGACAGAAGGCAATGGGAATTATCTTTTTCGAGCTACAAACCTTTACCTCTTCATTTGCTGATGCAACCACAGAATCAGCATCTAACCCTCGACTTATATTGGTACCCACATAGTTTGCAAGATCAATTTTCCCATTCCCTGAAGTTCCAGAGTCATAACGGGAATCTGTTCTAGATGAGTTCTGTTCGGTTTCCTGCGGATACTGGTCATGGGTAGGCACATGTTGGCCATCTGGC
This sequence comes from Sesamum angolense, assembly GCA_034509725.1. Classification (NCBI taxonomy): domain Eukaryota; kingdom Viridiplantae; phylum Streptophyta; class Magnoliopsida; order Lamiales; family Pedaliaceae; genus Sesamum; species Sesamum angolense. The sequence continues at coordinate 3,087,678 of JACGWL010000004.1, read as the reverse complement.
TGAGCCTTGATCATGGTAAAACAAGAAAACTTGCAATCAACAAATTGTTGCAATTTGTGAAAACTGAGGGCTAGCAAGAGAAAAATATATTACTTACATGTTGGTTCTGCCAGATTTGGATGGAGGACATTGCAGGTACAGAGTGAAGATGAGACTGCATGACATGCGATGGGTGTGGTAGACCTTGTTGATGCATTACAAATGGATGCAAAGCAGCCACCTGTCCAGGTGGGATGTAAGTCGGCATACCAAGCAGGGATGGAGCAAATGCAACACCATGAACATGGTCGGCCTGGTCGAAGGAAAAAGGTAATTTTCAGCAAAAAAGAATTAGAAGACTTCAGTAGAAAACTTCATAAGATGCATCTTCTGCATGGTGGAATCATATTTCAAATTGTAGAAAACTTTCATCCTATTTCAAATGCTGTGGTTTTTAAATATATAAAATCTGTTACCAACACAAGAAAGCAAGAAAACAGCAGAGACTGACATACAGTGCAGACATCAGTTCTGCAACAATAAGTGCATGGAATTAACTGAGACATAAATAAGGCATCAACGAAAATTGACACGTAGAAGTTCAACTCCAGGCTATTTTACACACATACGGATAGAAAGAGAAAGCAGATACAGGGAACAAAGATGAAAATAGAAGCAAATAACAATATAAGATCTGAAAATACTACTAGTAATTGATCCCTTAGCTCACTGCTAAAGATTAGACAAAATATTTTAGTATAGCGTGCATGCAGGCACCACAAGTAACCAACAAGAAGAAAATAGAACATATTCTACCTGTGTTGATGGGTTTCCTCCAGATGCAATCTCAGAATTTCCATTTTGTAGGCCACCTGTGTTTCCACCTGGAGAACCATTACCATTCACCTCCACTTGGGTGTCATTGCTCTGCCCAAGTTCAGAAGCATCTTTCAAATTTGTTTGGGAGGCATGTGAACCATCTAAATTACTCCCACTCTTTTCCCTTAAACTGACCAATTCAAGCTGGAGTTGTTGTATATGCAAATGAAGCCTCTCCATCTCACCAAACTGAATGATATATGTGTGTGTGTGTATATATATTAAGTTAGTGTCTATTGAGAACAAAGACAACTATCAACCTCGTATTTAGATCTCATATAGAAAAAAACTATAGCTTAACCACCTGTCTTTGACAACCAAGCCAGAGTTGATTATAATATTCCGTGCGTTCTCGCAATTCAGCTTGTAAAGTGTGGTTAGTAGTTGATTGCAAAGCATCCATTTCCTGGGCACGAGTTATCCAGGCTTGTGCCTCACGTAACTGCTCATCTTTATAAAGAATGGTTTCTTGAGCAATCCTGTGCTGAATAAGATAGCCAGCCATCATGCAGACATACATCATGTAGGGCATCGTAACATGCCCTTGTCCACAAAACATCATTACAAGTAAATTTCATGAAAACACTAAAGCACGAACACAATCCAGCACTAAGACCAAGAAATTCTTGTAAAGCAGATGATCCGAATGAATGTGATGATCATCTCTCTTATTGAACACTTACTAGCTAGACCTAGAAAAGGACCAATAAATGAAATTTGTGTATAGGTGCCTCACAAATTAGGAGAATCAATATCACTTGCATAAGATCATAAGAATGATATGACCATGCTGACAGACCTGTTCCTGCAACTCCATGAACTGGCGGTCTTTCTCTTGAATATGTTCCTGAAGATCATGAATTTGTTTGATATGTTGCACTCTTTCAGCTTCAGAGTTGTCCCTCTCCCTCCTGCAAAATAAAGCAGGTCCAGCATTATAATCATGCACCTCCGGAAACCTTAGACAACAGTGAAGAGAAGCGTAAATAGAATCTTTAGTCATTGATACAACAAGCCAGCAGCTGCGAACAACTGAAAGCTCATCAGACTTTCAAGCAAGCACTGGACAGTAAATGCATAAACATGGAGAGAATATAAACCATGACTTCTGAATAGATTGATAAACACACCATAAATCAAATACATTTTAATCTCATTTATATCACAAAATACCAGTTTTTAGTAGAAAGCATTGAAAAACAACTGAAACGCAAAGAACCTGTAGCTCTGGAGCTCTTTGCTTTGTTCTCTTAGAAGATCCTCTTTGGCCCAAGCCTGCTAAAACAGATAAAAAGGATTAATTCAACAAAACAATCATTTGGCATCAGAGTGTGAAAATACAACTAAAGGAGTATGGATGGTCAAGCTAACCGCTTCATTATCCAATCTAATCGCATGCAACTCTCTTTCCGTTTCTTCCAACTTTCTCTCCAGCTCATGTATCTTCTGTCCCTTTTCATGCAATTGCTCCTAAAATATATTACAGTCCTAAGATTTAGCAATAAAACAACATGACTGGTACATGGTCATGTACCTAACTACTGCCCATGCGTCCATATTTAACAACGCACCAAATATTCACCCAATAAAAGTGCAAAACCTGAAGTTTAATATTGGCATTTGCTTGCTCTTTTAACTGAGTATCAAAGGTATTCTGCAGTCCCACAATTTCAGATCTTGCAATGACCTGTGCACGAAGCTCAATCTCCATTTGCTGCAACTCCTCCTTTGTTTCGCCACTGCATGAAGTCTCTGCTGCAAAATATCATTGTCCAAACCTCCATCAATAGTTATTGAGCAAAAATCCACATCCACTGGCTCTCGCCCATGCTGTACCTTAAAATAACACATAGCAGTCACCTTCAATTTCACTGGCATTTTCAAATCGCTAAAACAACTCTTAAAAGGATAAAAGTAAAAATTCCAGAACTTAAAACACAGTTTTTACTTCGTATATCAATCTCTCATCAGATTGACCTAGTCTTGACCGCTCCAACTCCTGCGTATAAGTATATCAAAACCAAAAATGTATAGAAAAATCACAAAAACCCTAAGCAGAAAAACGCTGCATGAAATACTACTTTCTCAACAAACAATTAAGAATCGGAAATTTTTATATCGGCATAGTGCCAATGCAAGTAGATTTAGTAGGGGCAACCTCTTTAAATGTCATTCTTATTTAAAAAATAAAAAAATAAAGTAAGAAATCTTAATTTTAAATATAAAAGGAAATGCAAGTAGAATGTTTACCTCGTTACCGGTGTTTCGAACAGATTGCTCAGAGACGACTCGCCACTCCTTGCGAGAAGGCTGGGAGGAAGATGGCGGCATCGACGGCATCGAAAACCCGCCATTTCGAGCGAGTGCGGGAGCAGCAGGCGGGGCATCCATTGACGTAAAGCAACAAACACCTCCCCTAGAAATAATCCTAACTCATCAAAACCCTAACGGAAAACGAAAAAGGAACCACAGCAACCAAAAATCGAGAAGAAAAAATCCAGAGAGGGAATAGGGTCAACGTAGAGCTGGAATCGGGTGATGAAATTCCTGTACACCTTTCGGCAGTGGCGTTTCGGAGATTGGGATTTTTGCGGTGGTTTTGCGAATTAAGGGTTTTAGAGGGACTTGAAGTGAAAATAGTAAAACTCGTTGACGACAGGCGAGAGAGAGAGAGGGATATGATTGGGTTTGGGGAATAAAATTTGGACAAACTGATGCTCCCGCCATTTATAGTGGGCAAATAGTAGGGTAATTACTGCGTGCGTTGGCGTATAGAACCAGACCGCGACTTAAATCATCACATCCGCTAATCAAATCCTCTATAGGTGGATTGAAAATATCGACCGCTTTATTGTACAGGAATAGCTTTAGCAGAATGGAGAGTGAAACAGGCTACCAAACTGCTGGCAACTGGCTGGATTAAGATATTTTTCATGTGCCGAGATGAGAACGTCAGTTGGGCCTACAAATATAAACGGTTGGTCTTGGGCTGAACAGTACTAAATGTGGGCTCAATAAGGCCTTAACTGGGCCGAACGATGGGCCTACATTGGTCTTGCCTTTGAACTAGGCCTAAAACTATATTGGGCTCAAAAATGCTTCTGCATATTTTAGATATGTATTCGTAGGCCTGTCTGAGAGCATTGCCCACAGTGGGTTGGGTCAATGGCTTTTCTTTTAGATTTTGCGTAATTATATATAGACCCTTATAATTTAAAAAATTATATTTAATTTTTTTTATTTTTTGTTTTTGTATAAGAAATTGATCAATCCATTAATTAAAATTCATCAATTTTGCTAATATTGGCAAAAATAAATAAATATAAGTCCGTATTTATCCAAAAAAATGATTTATTATTAACTTATTGCAGATCAAATAAATCTTTTCTAATAAACTAACTTTACAAGAGTGACTATATATCTTCACATATGCATTAACGCATCAAGATGTATAAGAATGATCTGGTTAACAAAAAATTATTTAACTTGCAATACGTCAGTAATAAATTAGAGGTAAATATGAATATTTATTTATTTTTTTGATAATATAAGCGAATTCATTGAATTTGACTAATGAATTGATGTATTTGTTAAACATAAACAAGAGTGTTGGATATAATTTTTTAAATTACAATAAGATCTACGTATAATTACACAAAAATCGAAAGATGGTGGCATAATTATGCCTACAAGTTAAAACGAATTAAAAAAGGTTTTCAAATTTCCTCCCTTTTATAAATAAATATATAAAAATACTAAATACTAAATATAATCCCTAATAATTAATCTATTACAAATAGATAAATAAAGATAAAAAGAATACAAAATAATAATTGTAGTCCCTATTAATTCATTAATAAGAATTGTTGTTTGCAAACACAACTCACATTCTATGTTGTTTCCATATATATTTTGGACATAGTATTTGCATAATTACTAAATAATTTTACAATATACTTACCCATATTATGACCTATTTTACCAAACATAAACATAAAATTTAATCATAGGATAAATTATCCAATTAGGGCTTTTGTCCAAAAAAATGATTCAGTTGAAATTTACTTGTTCTCGTCTGCAATAAATACCGTACTCTCTTGTATTTTCGTCTAAAACTCTATTTTTAATTAATAGATTTGTTTGTTTTTAATTTTTTTATGTGGGTTTCTCAAAAAAGGAACCATGTAATGGCATGATGAAAGAACTTCACATTTAATTTGGTTGATAAACTTGATTTAATGCAAAATAATTATACAAATTTTATGAGTTAGTTTTCTTGAATGTACAACAATAATACACTTTTTCTAGGTGATATAAAGACTAAAGAATCAGTTGGGGAGCATTAATTCTCATAACCCTAACTTCTATTTATTTACTAATAAATTGTCTTTTGTTTTTTCTACTCTTTTTCTAGGATGTATGACCTAGTAAATCTTCAACAGGTGCTGTAAATTCTTTGAGATCATTGGATTGTACAAGTGTGAAGATATACCTCCTCACATGCATTAGTTTGTGAAGATGTCTAAGGTTAATTTGATAAATAAAAATTATTCGACCTACAATAAATTATATTTACATGTATGGAGTGTGCAATTAAGGTGAGTTAAATAATATTGGAGCAGGGAATTGTATGTGAATTGATGTTGATGTTGATGTTGCAGGGGAAGGGGAAGGGCATGTTTGGGAGGCAGCTTACCAATGTTGTACAGAAATGAGTTCCTGTTGAGCTACTTGAGTTGAGTGTGGTGGGGAGGTGGAATAAATGTGTGTTTAACAGGGTAGTTGAATCGGCACAATGCACGCGGCCTCGCATCCGCCCCATTAAATGCTCTCCATCTTTTCATTTTCCACCAAATATGATCTCACCATAAACTATTTTTTTTTATATATATATATATTTTCGCTCTTTTCTTTTATTTAAATAAATTTCCTTTGTCATTTGATTTCATTTTCTTTTCATGATCAACTTCAAATATAATAGAGAGTTAGGGTACAGGATGATCGAATTTGGTTGGTCTTTAAATTCGAATCCATGACCTGTTTTTCAAATGAGTAAGGTGTTACTGTTGAGCCAATTGATCGTTCATTTATCAGATTTTGTTTGGAGAGGCACTATGGTTCAGGACTACAATCGAAAGTTCGTCAGTTCAAATTTCATAAACGTGGACGTATGTCTAATTTTATAGTAGTTTTGTTTGAACGCATTCGTTTGTTTGATCTATTGATGTACTGAATCAGATTTTTCTTTTTTTCTTTTGTAAAAGTAAATTCATAACTGATAAACAATAGTTCTATAACATGGAATACAAGCCCCTACCTGGCCCAATAAAAAACACACTACCAATACATAAAAACAAAAACAAAAACAAAAATTGAATTTCAATGTATTAAATGATGTAATTAATTGTATACTAAAAAGACAAAAAAAAAAAAAAAAAAAGCTTTCACTTAAAAATAAAATAAAATTCATTACTATGTCATTTAATACATTCAAATTCAAATACAAATTTAATATATCAAAAATTTTAAATCAACAAACATATTAAAATTAAAAAAAAAAAACATTACTATAAAAGATAAATAATATATCCACATCTGTATTACTCGAACTCATGAGCTCATAGCTATGAGACCTCCGCCCACAACTCAATAAGGCTTCATTGGTAAAAAAGACTTTCACTTTCATTACCCTAAATAGTTGGCATAATTTTAGCCCTATCAATATGGTAGTTAAAATGTTGCCAATAAATTTGATTATCTCCAAATTTGTGAGGAATTTGCCATAATTAGTGGAAATAAGATTTCAAGGCTAAAGTATCAAATATTGATAGTTATAAATATTTTTATTACATTACCTAATATAAATTGTATTAGATAGTCAAAAACTTTATTTATTTATTTGCATATGATGTTTCTTTAATAGAATTGCACACGATTGGCATTCACTCTTGTGATTATTTTTTCTAATTATCAATATCACACGATAAAAATATTAAAGTGACAAAATTAATATTAATTTATTCACTTATTAGACGCATTAATTAAGTAAAATGGAATTTTAGTTTAAGGTAATACATTTTTTTTATGATTGTGACTGTGATAAATATTGCGTATAAATCGTTGCTGTCAATAGTTAACAATGAGAAGATGGTATGTAAATTATCATTAAATAATTAGTGACATATGTAAAATAACAATGCAATAAAATCAAATGAAACTATTACTAATATTCTTTTAATACAAATATTTTTTTTATTGTGGAGATTTGACATAATTACAAATACTCCCTTGTTGTTTGAAATATTATTAATTAATATCATCCCGACTTTAACGATCGTCTAAATACTAGCCCAATTCATTAGTCTCTCTTAGTTTTTCATCCATTTTATATAGTAAACTAATCAAAATGTCCTTCATAATTATAAATTTAATTTTACTCTTTTTCTTTTTGGTTGGACTAATGGAACATTCTTTTATTCACTTCATCCCATTTTTTTTATTTTTTTAAAAAGAAAAAAATTCAACAATGGTAAAAAATTGACAATTTTAAATCTCTAGCAAAAGAATTACATAAATATATTAATAATTTTTTAAATAACGAATGAATATTTATAATTATATTAAATTTACAAAGAGTTTATTATAATTTAATCCATATATATATTGGGAGAGGGTGGAGGTTGGAGGCCCATATTGACTTTGTAATAATAATTAAAATAAATAAATAAAGTCATGATTAGTGCACACTAAATTGAAAAAATCAAAATGATTACATTATTGGTACTTTACCACTTTAGTGCCAAGAATAGTCAGCCTTTAAATGATTTTACTACATTTCTCGCCGTTGACAAATCTTATCTTATGACCAGCAAGAGATAGAGACAAACTGAGTTGAATCCAACATGTTATTATTTATATTTATTTAAATAACGATAAATTACAGTGATATTCATTGAATTTAGATTTAAGTGTATAAATATTTCATATTTAAAAAAAATTACAAATATACTCCCAGAAGGGTGTTAATGTAATATATTTAATGGGACGTTTATGTAAATTTTGTGTTTGAATAGAGGTATAATTCTAATTATAACTATATAACCTCAATAGATGTGCTTGCAATTGAGGAAAACGCAGTTTACTTTATGTAATATTGTAAATATGCAAATTACTCCCTTATGAATTTTTTTTAACAATTTATCCCCTTGTGTTTTTCAAAATGCATCAATTTATTCCCACGTGTTTCTTTTTTTAAAATGAAGTTGCTTTAGAAAACATAGGGGGTAAATTACTATTTATTTTTTATATGGGATAATTTGCTCATTTGCAATAACACGGGAGGGTAAATTGCATTAAAGCCCTTGCAATTTAACAAAAGATACGGGATGTTTGTGTATTTTGAACATCACATCAAGGGTGTAAATGTATTTCACCCTTTAAATTATTATCAAAATTCAAAACTATGAGTTTGTTTGAACTTTTATTTAACCGGGTTTTAATCGAATTTAGTTAGAATAATTTTATCATTTATAAAAATATCTTAATATTTTTATTAATCAAAATAACATTATTAAAAAATATTTTATTATTTGCAATAACAATAGTTTTGTACTCTTGATGGATAAATTTATTTTATTATTCGCATGATCGTGATATAAATTATTTTATTACTCGAATCGATAATATTTATTAAATTTATAATATTGATATAATAATACACAATCACCGTATTTAAAAAAGAAAAAGAAAAATACAAGTTAAGTGAAGAGTGAAATGAACGTATAGCTATCAAACTCTTTTGTAAGAGTCAAAAACTAAATATAAGTTGCAAACAATGTTGGTAAACTACGATGTAACCCAAGAAAATTCGTGGACTGACCCCATTGTCATTTTAATTAGGAATATTGTGTTCTTTTTAATATATATCTATAATACAAATATTTAAAAATTATTATATAATAATGTTGAATTGGGAAAATACTTATTGTAATTGATAAATTTTAAAATTTTAATATCCCGCAAATATAAAGTTATTCAATTTTCAAAGTTAGCTAAAACCACGAATATTTTTTGTTTATTGTTATATTTTTAGGACTGAAATAAGTACAAATAATTGGAACTCCAAATTATACAAAGATTCATATTTTTTTTTTGTTACTTAGCTATTTGATTATTTACAAAAATCGTATTTTAATATTTAATTCATATGAAAATATTAAATATTTGAAATTAGATAAAATATGAATGGAGTTTTTTTGCAACGGATAAAAATAAGCATTTATCGGCTTATTTCAAACACTCCAACTTTGCTTTTTTTAAATTAACTTTTATTTTTAAATGCTCCAAACTTTTACTGCTGCTTAAATTACAACTTATTCCTGTCAACTCATGTGTCTTATTTCAAACTAATATTGAATTTGTTAATGATAATTTAATTTCAATAATCAGTAAATATAAAGTTACCAAAATTCCAAAACTGGCCGGAACTTTTTATTATTTAAAAAAAATGTGAAAACTTTGAATTGGGGAGTAATAGTAATAATAATAATAATAATTAAATAAGAAGAAGAAGAAGAAAAGGACAGAGAATTAGTTGGTATGCGTACAAAATCTTCTATTACATCGTCTCTCTATAGACTATGATTTTTAGGTTTTGATGCATTCAATAGTCACCACACGCCCTTCCTCAATTTCTTTACTATTTCAACCTATTCTTAATTTATCCAACCATCATATTATTATTATTATTATTAATAAAAAGTATTAAATAATTATATTTGATGATCGTGAATAATTATAATAATTATTCACTAATTATTAATACCACATAATTATATTCGATTAACAATGACTGTTAAGGTAAAACGGTCCTTATTATTAAAATAAAATACCATTCTATACATGGTGGGGTTCAAATTCATAACCTATAGTCACGAGGTCTAAACTTCACAAGTTGAGGTATAAAATAAGGTGGAGAAAAACGAGAAAATTTTAATAAAATCTAAATCTGCTTTTCCTTATTTAAGAAAGAAAAAACAAAATCATAATTAGGAACAATAATGAATGGAAAAATTTATATTTAGAATGAATTTTGAAATTATTTATTTATTAGTTTGATTTATTTTTAATAACATTGTAATGAGTTTCAAATCAATTAATATGAAATCATTTGAAAATTGAAACCATTCTCGATACTGTGAATATCAAGATTCGTTTTAATTTTATTTATTTTATAATTAATAAAAATGAAATTTATTATTTTCCAAGAAATAATTTTTATAGAGAAAATGGAAATGTTACATCAGAAAAATAGCCTTTTAAATTGCTATCTAAAATTAAAAAAGATTACGAGATGGTGACGTCACCATCATTTTTGAAAAGAAGAAAAAAAGGGAAAAAGAACTTTACTCGTATGATATTATTTATTTATTTATTATTATTTTTATTGGGTTATGTATATATGTGTGTGTGTGTATAAATCTGCTTTACTGTTTATTTTTGTCTAACGTTTTGAAAATTTTTACAGCAAAATCTAGTACAGTATAACGTAATCTAGCCGGAGTTTTGGTTTTCCGTTGACCGTCTGATTGATTTTTCTTGGGTGGAGAGTGCAGATTTTGAAGGGAAATGGTGGGGTTTGTCGCAGCAGATAAATTGAGGTCTCTGTGAACGGGTATACGACGTCGTAGGGGTCTCGCCGGAGTTAGCGAATCTGATTCTTTTTCAGTTGACCGTCCGATGAGTGGACTTTTCTGAGTCCTCGTTGATCGGGTGCAAAATTTTGATATTCAGGCCGTGAAGAATGGGGCATTGCTGTAGCAAGAACGTAGCGGTCTCCGTTGACAAAGATGAGTTCAACTCCACTTCCGCCTCCGCCAACCACCGCCGTCAAACCCCCGCATCGGGATCGCACACGCCGTCCGCCTCCACCAATGGGGCTGCGCGGACACCAGCTCAGTCGTTCACCGCGAGCCCATGGCAGAGCCCATACCCCGCGGGTATTGCGCCGTCGCCATCGCCGGCGAGGACTCCGGGGAGGAAGTTCCGATGGCCGTTGCCTCCTCCGTCGCCGGCGAAGCCCATCATGTCGGCGTTTTTTAAAAGGCAACCAGCTGCTCAGCCTACGAAGCCGATACCGGAGGAAGCGTCTGCCGCCGGCCGCGGAGAGGGGAGCGAGCGGCCGCTAGATAAGAGCTTTGGATATTCGAAAAATTTTGCGGCGAAGTATGAACTGGGAAAGGAGGTGGGGCGAGGGCATTTTGGGCATACTTGTTGGGCGAAGGGTAAAAAAGGAGAGCTCAAGAATCAGCAAGTGGCTGTCAAGATCATTTCCAAAGCTAAGGTATGTGGTATATTGTTACCGATCACAATCTTAATATACTTTGGTTTCGTTTTTAGAATTCTTGGTGGTTGCTGAAGCTTCTCAGAGTAGGAAAAACTGAATTGTTCTATCCGTGATCTGAAGAAATTATATCTTTTCAGCTTAAGCTTCTACGATGCGTTGTGTTATTAAATCTCTTGGTGTTTAATTCTTCTTGTTTCTGGCAAGAATGTTCAAGAAATGTGATTCTATTGGACCCCCAATATTATTTCTGACATTCCAAATCCAGCTGCTTAAGTTCTTGAAGTTCTAAGTATACTTTGAAGCGCTAATATTCAGTAACCATGCAAAACATTACTTAATGTTATTTCATATTTTGGAGTTGGGAAAAGAGGAACATAATTGGAATTCTGAAGTATAACCTAGAATTTATGCTAAAAAACCTCCCAAGCAAACTGAAAAGTGAGAATAAGGATTTCCTATATTTAGTATATCTGGGAAAAGTTAGTATACGTGTACATTACAGGAGATCAGAGCTTTAGTTCAGACGTCAGCAGGGTGCGCCGTTTTCTCTACATCAGGAGAAAGCTTATTAGCTGACAAGTTTGTAGATATATGTGCATTAGTATGTCGAGGAGTGCGGGAGTATTTGTTACTTTAGAATGTCGAGGAGTGCGGGAGTATTTGTTATGAAAAAATAGTTGCTTATGAAATTAATGATATTTGGCAGATGACGACAGCAATAGCAATTGAAGATGTTCGGAGGGAGGTGAAGATATTGAAAGCTTTGTCTGGACATAAAAACCTGATCAAGTTTTATGATGCATTCGAAGATGCACATAACGTCTATGTAGTTATGGAGTACGTTTCCTGTTCCAAATTTTTCTTTGTGCCAAAAGATTATCTTGGTTTACCTTTTCCGTCATGTATCTATAGGATTCTTGTTAGATACTTTATTGTTAAAATATGAATGGGACAACTGCATTCCATTCTATACCCTGGATTGAATTTTACGATAAAGTATTAACAATAATGTGTTTGAACAGATTGTGTGAAGGAGGTGAGCTGCTGGATAGGATTTTAGCGCGGTAATTTGGGCTGAATATTTCAACTCTTCTTGTTCATTATAAAGTTTATGAATTCGCACAAATGTCTTACTATTTCTCTGTTGCAGGGGTGGGAGATATACAGAAGAGGATGCGAAGAATATAGTTGTGCAGATGTTAAGTGTTGTTGCCTTTTGTCATCTACAAGGTGTTGTACACCGAGACCTGAAGCCAGAGGTATTGGGAGGCAGCATTCTAGTAATCATGTCTATGACTTGGAATACATTGGAAAATGATCTAATTTTTCCATATATTTGCTTGCAGAATTTCCTATTTGCCACAAAAGATGAAGATGCTCTAATGAAGGTCATAGATTTTGGTCTGTCCGATTTTATTAGGCCAGGTAAAGGTTGCAATAAATTATCTTTTCATGAATATCGACATATGTGTCAAGAACATAAGTTCAGTATGTCAGCATTATATTTCTTCCTCCTCCAATCACTTGGCTCCATCCCTCTTTTCCTTGTATGTGTAAACATTCTTTTATTGACATCAGATAGTGTTTGCCTTAACTTTCTGTGTGGAATTTTCTTGATATGCTTGAGCACCATTTACATGCAATAACTGCAGAATGCATTTCTTGTGATTCCTACATCCAAGTTCTAGCTTTTTGTGCTAAATTTGTGCTTTAATGGTTCTCCAAAGACTGTCATGTCATTAACTATAGTACAAATATTGCTTTGGCTGTGCTTTCTGCGAGTTGCGACAATGAATTCTTTTATGTTCATTTTATCAATCTTTAGCAACATGTGAACCAGTCAGTTTTTGTTTTCGCAGATCAACGTCTCAATGATATTGTTGGCAGTGCTTACTATGTTGCCCCTGAAGTACTTCACAGATCTTACAGCAGTGAAGCAGATATTTGGAGTATTGGTGTAATAACATACATTTTACTATGTGGAAGCAGACCTTTTTGGGCACGCACAGAATCAGGAATTTTTCGTTCGGTGCTACGAGCTGATCCCAACTTCTATGATGCACCATGGCCGTCCGTATCTCCAGAAGCCAAAGATTTTGTGAAAAGGCTTCTAAATAGGGACCATCGAAAACGGATGACTGCTGCCCAAGCACTGAGTAAGTTTGTTAGTACATTATTCTTTACGGATAATACATAGACACCCTCTGGTAATTGGGCATATTATTTCTTGATTTAGAAACAAACTCTCATACCCCTTGCAGTCACATTTTTCGTCATTTCTTGCCATCACTATTTGCAATTTGCTGGTCAAAAGATTAATTTATTGGTATGAAGTTGAAATCTATCTGTTTCTATCTGCAGCTCATCCGTGGTTAAGGAGCCTAAACTGCACGATACCTTTAGATATGATGATCTACAGATTAATCAAGACATATATTCGAGCTACTCCTCTGAAACGGGCAGCCCTAAAAGTATGTATTCTTTGTAATCATATTTCCTTCTGATATGCTATCTTTGTTCGTAAATGGTGTGTGTGTGTGTGTCTCTCTCTATATATATAATACATTTGAAGTTCCTTTATTACATATTTGGAGAAAAATGTGTTTGTTTTGTGAAAACATATATGCTTCCCCATATGCAGGCCCTTTCAAAAGCTTTGACAGAGGATGAGCTCCTTTACCTTAGGGCTCAATTTGATCTCCTGGAACCGAAAGATGGTTGGGTCTCCCTTGAAAATTTCAAAACAGTGGGTGATTTTCCTTCGTCTTTTCATTTTTCATTATTATCCTTTACAGCCTACTTGAATTTGAATCATTATTATTCCTCTGTCCATGTACAGGCTCTCATGAAAAATTCAACCGATGCCATGAAAGAATCAAGAGTTGCTGATATTTTGAATATGGTGAGACATTTTTTTTTTCGGGTCAGTGAATAACACAATGATCACAATTCAGTTTTGTTTTGTCTCGGCAAAATATTACTTCTCTTAGAAATAAAGTTTGTTCACTCTCTTGAGTGAATTTGGTGATCTCCAAAGACTATTTCGTGATGTCCTTTAAATCTAGGCCTGTGCTTTTAAGTTTTTTTTTTTCATGTCCTTTTGAGATTTGATGTGGAGGCTTTTCATATTTGTCACCATCACCTCAACGGTTATTACCAATCAACCTTAGATGCTATACAACTGCTTGCTGCATTAACCTAAAAACACATTGGTTACTGCCTTAGTTATTTCATCAGACTGAATTTCTGATTCTTGAATTGAAGATGGAACCTCTATCCTATAGAAAGATGGACTTCGAAGAGTTTTGTGCAGCCGCAATTAGCACTTATCAGCTCGAGGCTCTCGACAAATGGGAGGAGATTGCAACTACAGCATTCCAACACTTTGAACAAGAAGGAAACCGCATGACTTCTGTCGAGGAACTAGCACAGGTATATACACACCCAACTCGTGTAAAACCAATTGACTTTTTATTTTCTCCACACGCTTACCCCGTGTGCTAAAACTTCACTTCAGGAGTTGAATTTGGGTCCTACTGCTTACTCTCTGCTGAAGGATTGGATCAGACCATCAGATGGAAAATTGAGTTTTCTTGGTTTTACCAAGTTCTTGCACGGTGTAACAGTCCGCAACTCAAACACTAGACACCGACAGTAAAGCATATATGCTTAGGAGATTGTTCGTAGTTTCAAGTCTTGTTTGTCTCTGACTTTACAAATTCTCCATTTTCCTTTCTCTCCTGGGATTGTGTCAACACGTATTCGAGATTGTTGTCCAAGATTTCTTGTTTATTTGACCATTTTTTTGGGTTCTGAAGGATGTGATCTGGGCTTTGGGTTGGACTTCATTGTGAGGAGATGAGGTGGGAAGAGAATCAGAATATATAGGGAAGCAGATACTGTTCTTTACAAGGAATACCTGATTTTATAATACACAAAATTCCTGAATTGTTGTTGTTATGCTATCATTGCTTACTGCTGCTTTTACATAGTACATTAGCTTTGGAGATACTGAGGTGTGGAGAATGTGGAATCCTGTCTCTTCTCAGTAAGAAAGGTACCTCTGAAGGAGAAGTAGTGGTGGATTATACCAGCATTATTCTTAAACCTCATTCTGTTGGTTGTTTCTTTGCACTCATGAGATGCCTCCCAACATGGGTAGTTTCGGAAACCTGGAATCCCGTGTGAAGCGTTAACGATCAACTTACAAGGCTAAATATTTTCGGCTCACTAATGGTGGAGTCATACTGCAGAAAGGGTGAAAAGAACCTTCGTCAAGAAATGACGAACATCAAATCATAAGCGCTTACAAGCAGCGGAAGAGGCTATTCGATGTCGATATTGGAACTTTAAGGTTAAATAACAACGGGTTGGCGATAGCCGACTTATAATGCTTGATCTAATAAAAAATTGAATTAATGTTGTTGTGTTCGTCAGAAAAATCCCAACAAGCTTTGGCCGAAGAAACATTTTGTGCATCTTAGTTTGGCATGATGGTTGCATAATTGACTTTAAGGTTATTAACTACGACAGTTTTGATTTTTGAATAATTGATTTTGAAAAGAGCTATTATGATACTAGGGTTCATGATTTTATAATTGATTATGCAAATGCAGATTGTAGCAAACTTTCAAAACTAATCTGACTCTTAAGGTTAATGAAAGAATTAAAAGAATATTTTTATAGACATAATAAGTAATTAAATAAATAAACTACAAAAGAGGCCAAAAAACTCAAAACTTGCGTCAACATTCAAAATGCAAGTTTGGCTTGTTCAATCATACAGCCAAACAAGTACTTAATTGCATAGCTACAACGATTTCAGTTCAATCTAACTTTTCATTGATTTTTTATTCCTTAAATTTTCCAATGTGAAAGATGACGCAAAGTTTTGGTGACCAAGATCATGTGTTGAAGAAAGCCAAAAGCAGAATAATTAACCTATTTAGTAGACTTCTTGGTATGCGACTCTTCATGCCCCTTCAAGCAATAAGATAAATATAATAATATATAATTTTTTTAAAATTCATATCATATCTGATTAAATATAAATATAATGCACTTATAGTATGATTGATATATAATTTAAAAAAAAAAAAAAGATCTATCAAATTATAAATATATCATTTTTACTATATGATTCGAAATAATTTAAATTTGAAGTAGCAATAAAAGTAAGATAAACCGGCTTCCGCCATTTGAAAACCTGGAATTACGTATCTTAATTGATGACTAAATGAGCAAGTGGACTCCCAACCCAAGAGCCGAGCTCCTGTTCCAACGGCGTCGTTCCACGAATGAAACCGGATTCTTTGTTCCATGCTATCCATCCACCTCCTTTTAATTTATGGGATGATTACATCTCCCTCCTAATCTATACTGTATTTATATAAATTTAATTGATTGGTGGTGGTTATGAGTTGATCAGAGTTTACATTCCCACTTGCATGGAAATTTGCTTAAAATCTCCAAATAATGCTGAATTTGGTCGTCCCACTCCCACATGGCTGCCCAGCTTCATTATATTTACTTCTCAAACTAAGATTTGTCAATAAATGGATTTCTTCTCCAAATGCATCCAATTTTCAAGTGTGTTTTTGTTTTCCTGCTGTCAAAAATAAATATATATGTTTGAAAATTAAAAAAAAAAAAATGTGATAGAATGACATAGTGCTAAAAATTAGGATGCTTTATGATGAGTTTTGGTTCAGAAAAACGCAATATGTAATTATATTTTTATTATTTTATTTTATTGTGCAATTATTTTTCCCTCCCTTGTACCTCTCCCCAGCTGTTAATCGAGATATCTTGAATTACTTCAAATCATAATAGAAGTAGACTTAGTGTTTAGTGATGCAACATGTATAACAATAAAAACACACCCGTAAATTTCAAATTAACGTTGATAATATTTACACAACGTTTATCAAACACTTCAAACTTGAATTTCATTAAACAACCGTGAGTGACATTCGGTGAAGGTTATGGAACAAAAAAATCTTCTCTAAGCTTGAGTATGTTATTGGTCCACAACCATTTACATGAATCAAATGCTACTTTATCCTACAAACAGTATAATAGTTATTTTTCTATCAGAACAAAATTTCACAAAAAAAAAAAAAAAAAAAAAAAAGAAGGTCAAACTCCCTCCACCCCCACCCCTTCGATTAATAAAACGATATCGAATTTATTAAATCCAAAACCTAAGTTCGAAAGAGTCACAAACTTGATACGCGTAAACAGTTCCTTCACATGAAATCAATTCAAAGTCAATGCTATTATTACAATATTAGTGAAATCAATTCCTAATTAATAATATTGAAATGTGGTTAATTTGTGAAACCCACAAAAAAAAAAAAAAAACTCCCAATTTCGTGGAGATAGAGACAACAACAAAAGTCTTTGATAGTGTCTGGAGAAGAGGCGAACATGTCAGCCCACCCACTTGTTCACATATTCATCATAATTACACATACACATTTCCCCACTACCAAAATTTTCACATCTTCTTCATTATGAACTCTTCATGTGCCCCATAATGCCTCAGTCGTATCGATATTGTTTTTTTTTTCTTTTTTCTTTTTATATGAAATAGAGTAGTAATTAATTGATCTTAATTATTTATGATTTTCTTTGTAAATTATAAATACAAATACCTAAAATGGTGAAGAGTTGTAAAATTAATATTATTTAATTAAGAAGGTATTTGGGTCAACATATAAACTATTTTAAATCTTTTAAGGATGATTAGATGCCGAAAAGTATTTGATAAATTTCATTTAAGACGTTCTTTGAATTTCGCAAGTTTGTCTGAAAGAACAATAAAGAAAGTAGGTCGTAGCTTATTTTTAAAATTTTAGAACTTCGTCTCTGACATGTTAGTTATAAAATTGTAATTATTAATGTTTTATAAGTTTCATAATTTTGTTTTATCAAAATAATTCAAGAACTCATCTTTTTTATTTTAAAAAATATATAAGATATATAAATTATTTTAATAAAATTAAGAGATAATTACATCTACACCCCTATGGTCTATAGTCTATTTACATAAACCATTCTATTTAGAAAATTATACATAAACTCGTCAAAAATGTCAAAATCATTACATAAATTATCTTTATTTTTTACTGCCAAGAGTAATTTTTATAAAGGGTAAATTACATCTACCTCCTCTGAGGTTTGGTATAATTACAAATACCCCCTCGTTGTTTGAGAAATTACAAATACCCCCCTAATTTTAAGGACCGTCTAACAATTACCCAATTTATGCATTTTTTATAGTGAACTGACCAAAATACCCTTATGAATTAAAATTTATAATTTTATTTATTTTTTAAAAAAATATTGTTTTATCAACTAAGGCGATAATTTTTTTTATAATTTTTAAATTTTTTTCATCCATCCCATTCAATATTTTTATAAGATTTTAATTTTTTTTTAAAAATAAAAAAATACTGTAAGGGCAAAGTTGACATTTCTATGCCTCCATCCAAGGATTACATAATTTTATCAAACATAAGGGGTATTTTGTAATTTTTCAAACAACGATGGGGTATTTGTAATTATGCCAAACCTCAGGGGAGGTAGATGTAATTTACCCTTTTTATAAATTATGTAAAAAAATAAAAACATTTCATATAAATAAATTATAGATTAGGGATGTAAACGCAAATAATTCCTTAAAGAAAGTTAAGCAAAGATCCACTAAAGAAAAATAATTAATTCAAAAGTCAAAATTGGGTCTGTCAC
Organism: Sesamum angolense; assembly: GCA_034509725.1. Lineage (NCBI taxonomy): Eukaryota > Viridiplantae > Streptophyta > Magnoliopsida > Lamiales > Pedaliaceae > Sesamum > Sesamum angolense. The sequence goes on along the minus strand of JACGWL010000004.1, from coordinate 3,068,723 downwards.
ACAGCTGTGTAACTGAAGATAGAAGTTGGAAGCAGTGTAAAGGAAAGCCAAAATTTGTGGTCTGTTTGTCCCACCAATCAGGAAAAGGAATGAAAATGGATGACAAATTTGAAATTGGGACCCGCACCTGAAACCTCCTTCACAACACATCATCTGACTTTCGACCATTCCCATAATGAATAGATGACCCGACCAATCAACATTCTACCTGCTTGTTATATTTCCAGCTGAGTATTTATAAACCAAAGTTTGAGGATTAACATATGTTATAAACTCACATTAATCAACTTAAAATATGCAATATTTCATGTGGTGGAAACCAAGAGCTAGAAAAAAAATCAAATAATATTGATGAAGAGACATATTTGTGTTCGCAGACGAAACTTATCCTCCTCTTCAACTCATGGGGGTAGGGTTAGGAGTCGAAAAATGCTCTCGCTCTTTTTCCTTGTAAAATTTATGCTACTTTCGAATAATTTTTATGTTACGTGTATAAATGATCTTATGTATCTTTTATTTTTATAAAATAAAATATCTTTCAATTTTATAACTACACTATGTGTAGCATTTATGAGATTTGTCCCTAATCTCCTAAGCTAGTAGCTACCAGAAGCATAAGTCGAAGGTTCTCGTTGGGTTGCTTTTAAGTGTTAATCATCAAGTTTATCCTAACATTTTTATTTATATATATACCATTGCATTATATTACTAGTCAGGTCATAAAAGACAAGACTGATAACAGATCTAAATAAAATTATATTGAAAACAAATAATAAAAAAAAAAAGTATTATAATAGTTTATATAAACAAGCTCGGAACTAGGCTTTTTTAATTATGAAAACTCGACCTTATCACTTGAGCAAAATCAGATTAGCCCATTCTAGTCTCAATAGATGGGATAAAGTGAGTTTGCTGAGTTCATGTTTTGATGATTTTATACTAAACCTATTTATTTAAGTTTAATTTAATTCAAGTGAATTGCAAGTTGATTGATTAATTGACTGAAAATAATATTAAACATTAGCTAAATATCTGATGAATACATTCATTTTGATGGACTAAGTTAGCAAGAATACAAATTTACTGAAACAACCACAAAATTAGATCATCAAACGTAATACAACCCCGTGAAAATACAACTAAGCTTTGAAGCACATGAAAGGGTAGTGATGAGGGTGGTCGTGGTGGTGATGGGACGTCGTCGTTTCCTTGTCAATCATACCTCTGACCTGACAAAACTCCTCCACATGGCACGGAATATTGATCGGACCCTTCTGATCGAACCCGTACTCCTCCTCCGCCTCCTTCAGCAGCTGCGTGAACAGCGGGTGGTTCACGTAAATCACCGGAATAACAAAGCGCTGCTGCTCCGCCCCTTGCCCCACCGTGATCGCCACGCATCCCTTCGGGATACCCCTCGTATCCCGCCTTCCTCCGCCGCCGTGGTGGTGGTGGAAATGAACGTGCGGCATATGGAGATGGAAATTCAGGTGACCGCTCTTATCTCCGCTTCCCATAGTAGTAGACGCACAATCCACGTATATGTATGTACAGATTGAAGAAAAGGGCGCAGGCGCAAGAATTAAACAAAAAAACCTAGGGTTTACAATCACTAGAGAGAAAAGGGCCAAGGATCTGAGGCCGAGATGGCGAGTTTGAAAAGGGTTAAAGCGGAGTCGGTTAGCGATTTAGGGATGTTGGTCATGATCTGCGATTTCTACCAAAACTGTGAAGCATATGAATTTTTGCTGCGAGGGTTTGAGGAAGAAATGGAGACGAACAGGTCTATATATATAAGGATTGTGGGAAGTGGAAGGGAATGGAATCCGTAAGGTTGGCGTTTGGGAGATGACGATTTCCTCCTTCATCTATACGCGGCGTAGGGGGGGGGGGGGGGGGGGGGGGGGGGGTTCTATAGGCGGTAGGATTTAGCTGGAAAAAGGCGTAGGCTGGGGAGGGTGAATCGGGGAATTTGCGTGTCAGAGCTGCGTACAAGCTGAAGAGTAGTATATATTCATGTGCCTTAGCCCCAAAATTTTCAGCTCACCACGCTAGCTACAAATGTCCCTTCCGATATTACCCTTTTTTGCGGTTTTACGATAGATATAAAACCCAAACGATTAAGCTAGGTAGAGAATTTAAACTAGGGATAATTGCATCTACATTCCCAATCTATCATTTATTTATATTAGTATCTGTGGCACACATTATGTGTGTGTAAATGTTATAATATTAGTTAAGATAAAATAATTTTAAAATATCTTTTATTTAAGAAAATATATACAAATTAATATTAATTTTATAATAAAATAGTGTTAAGAATAAATGCATGAAAAAAAAAACATAAATATAAAAAGTAGTGGAATAGTGGGGGGTTATAAGATGATTAAATAAAATAAAAATAAAACAATAGACCAAAAAAGGGAGAAACACCAAAGAGGCCTCTCCCTTAATAATAAGGTATAGATAAATGCTCTTTATCTTTTGCAAAATTACATATACATTCACCGAAAATATCGACATAATTTTTCAAAATCGTATTTGTTTTTTTTTAAATTACACACACACCCTAAAAACGATCAAAGTATAATTACTTTTTTATTACAAGGAATGATTTTTGTAATTATGCAATAAACATAAATGAATTACATAAATAAATTATAGTTCAGGGGTGTAAATAAATACCCCTTTAAATTATACAGAAGATTAATTACACTAGGATTAATGGATTTACAATTATCTCTAATATTAGATAATCCTAAAATGAAAGGATTTGATTTCACTCTGACTTTAAATTATATTTTGTTGAATATTCAAATATTTGAAATTCTCCAAATTATTTCCTTAAATTCAAATGCAGCATAAATAGTTTTTCAATTACGTTAGATAAATTAGGAATCACCCCATAATAATCATCTCCTTTTAAAAAATAGTAATTTTCTCTTGACTCGAAATTACATCTACCTTTAGGGTATATTTGGGTTGATTGATTCAAAATTACGAATTCAAATTCTAAATTTATTTTAGATTTGTTTGTATAATTGTAATTTATTTCAAATCATTCAACTCTGATTTTGAATTATATCTTATTAAATATTGATGAATTTTAAATTATTATTATTTTTAAATATTCCAATCAAATACAAATCCTCCAATTAAAATATAATCTTTAATATTGTATTGATTTGGATTATCTGATCTATGAACTATTTATACTAAATAATTTTAGTATATCCCATAGATATATGAAACGTAAATGAAATTTATCTTTATGTAAAAGAAATAGTCAAATTATTATTATTAGAACAATAAAAAAGAGAGAAATTACAACAATTTGAACGCGGAAGCAAAGATTGTGCTAATCAACTAAATTGGCAATTTATTAATTTATTGCAGCCGTTGGTACTCATTTTGATATGAAACACGTGGTACTAAATATGAAAGCCGCAGCTGTCGGCTATTTGTTGACTAAGTTTAAATGACCCGGCTTTTCCCATTTTTTATATTCAGATCAATTAATTAATCCATTGAATTTGAAAGAAAAAATCTTAATAGCAAGTGATTAGATAAATAATGCCTAAATTTAGGCCCTATCACTACCCATTAATCATCTACTGGATCCGACCCGACCCGGTACCACATCTGTCCGCCGAGTTGGGTCTTTGACCTGATATTTACGGGTCGGATCCAACCCTATTATTATTATTATTATTATTATTATTATTATTATTATTATTATTATTATTATTATATTATTATTATTATTATTATTATTATTATTATATACGTGAGGTAATGTTGCATAAAATTAATTAATAAAATAAAAGGATAAAAACATCAATTATCTTATATATATTTGGAATATGAAGGGATTAATTACAATCCTAGATATGTCACACTTCATTCTCCAGCTATGTAGTTTTTAGAGTTAAAAATAAATTAAACTATTTGATATTTGATTGAAATTTATTAAAAAAAATTGTTTGAACTCGATTTGTTAAACCTGACAAACAAAAATTGAACAAGATCTTTTGTTCCGTAAGCTTGCGAGCTCCGGCCGAGCTCAATTCAACTATGCAAAATAATAAAATATACTTAAAAATATCAGCTTGTTCAAACCTGACTTGTGTTTGAACCAGTTAAAGCTCGTCTGAGTTCGATTATATAAATAATCTAATTAAATTCAAATATATTTTTTGAAGTTCGACAATAATTCAAACAAGTTTAAACAGTGATATATCCAACTTTACTCAAATCATTTACAACCCTACCAATTATTCTTTTCTCTCAAAAGTGCAACCTCCCAAATAAGTAAAAATGTGCAGTACTTGGGGTTTACCAATATGTGTTACCGGGCGTTTATTGAATAAAATTGAATTGAATAGAATCAAAACGAATTAAAATTTTGATACACCAAAATGCCACACAAAATATCAATTTGAATTATTCGATTCAATTTCAACAATTATATATTTTCTTTTCGGGATTTGGTATATTTGATTATTCGTCAGCGAAAAAAAAAAAGAGCTAAAACTTATATGGTTAAAAAAATTAAAATTTTTATTTTATTTTTGAAATCATTTTAGTAAATAAAACAACAAAAACTTATGATATAAAAATAATAACTTATAAAAAAATATGTATATATATATAATAAATTAAAGATGATAACATTTCAATATTCGGTAAGATTAATTAACCAAAACTAAAACCAAAATAAAATAAAAAAAGATTTTGAATATCAAAATGTTATCAAGCTATGCCTGCCTTGACCAAGAATGATCGAACATGTGACGTCATCCGGCCGTCAGGGAGGAGAAGACAATTTCTCTAACCATATTTCCTTCTCTGAATTATGTAAAAAGAAAATATAAATTAAAACACAAAAGTAGTGGCTTTAGGGTAACGAAAGAGGGGAGCGCGATTGACGGTGGGGATGGAGCTGATACGATGCCGGAATTTTCTCTACTCCTTTTCCTTTGGAGGATAGTGTAATGTAATCATGTGCTCTTCAATAATCACCTTTCATTTTCTTCTTACTTTCCCCTTCCTTCACCTTCACTCTCTCTCTCTCTCTCTCAAACAATTAAATAAAGTATACAAATTTAATATAAGCAGTTAAAAAATAAAACTCGTAAAACAAAAATTCTATTTTCAACTTATTTTTAAGGATAAATACAACAAGTTCTCTTATTGATTATGAATTACAATTTTACTTGTTTTAAAAAAAATTCTGAAACTTTTTTTTTTTATGGAATAAGTGGATAAACTTTTAGAATTTGTCAAAATTTTCATTCACCTTGTTTTATTTTTTTTAACATATAGTAAGGGTGAGATTAATAATTCCAGACCTCACCTAAAGATTATATAATTTCATCAAATAACAAGATGTATTTATAATTGTTTAAATAAAGAGAAATATTCATAATTATGTCAAATTTAAAAAAAAATTGCTATAATTTATTTTATTTTTAATAATAAGCTGATAAAAAACTTATTTTAAGCTACTCCCTCTTAAGGACTTTGATTGACTATAGATCAGCAATCAATTTTGTTTTGAGTGTAAAAGATGTATATGTGAAAGTGTATAAGTTGAGTTATGTACACATCTCAGATGATCCTTTTAACAATCTATGGCCGACAGAAGCATATTGGATTCATAAAGCTTATCTTCACTGATTCGCTTTCTTTACGCACTTATTATTTGATCCCATCACAGCTTCTTTATTGCAATAGAGAACACAACCATGTTATAATTGTTTCAGACAGACAAATCAAAGGGTATTTATCCTATCTTTATAGGTTAAAAGCGATGATGGGTGAAGGATTAGTTCTTCTTTTTTTAAATATATATATATATACACCAGCGGAGAACCCGTGCTATACACGGTTATATCTATATTTAATATATTTTAAATTAATTTTTTTTAATAATATATTGTATTGTAAAAGAATCTTTTACATAAAATAGAATTTTAATTTTTAATCGGTGATGTTAATAGTTTTGAATTTTTACTAAACTTTATATTTTCAGGCACATACAACATATTTCTACTTACCAAAGTTTATATATGGATGGTGATTACTTTTAAATAATTATGACATTCTATTAAATATATAAAATCACATTTTATATATATCCAACCTTGTATAAAAATATAAAAATTACTTAAATATTTTGTATTATATATAATCTATCTTCCATAGGAAACTATTAAAGTACGTACATTTCAAATGATCTTACTTATTGGAAAAAAATAAAATATAAATCAAGAATGTAAACCCTCACATGCAGAAGCGCGTACGAAGATTTGTAAGGATTGTTTGATTATAAATGATTTATTTCACCTACAATAAGTCAATAAATAAGAGAATCGGATCGTAATATGGATTTTCTTTCAATTTTTTAGTAATATCAACGAGTATAGTAAATTTGACTAACGAAGAGATCTACTTATTGGACAAAAATAAATATTAAAACTACTAAATATAATTTCTCAAATTATAAAAAATTACTTATAATTATACCAACTCTTAAGAGTGGGCTGTGTTATCCCTAATGTTTTTTAACTTCTTCAGAATTTGAAACAATTTTTGCTTTCGTCAATGTTACTAATCTAACAAAGCCCACAGGCCAAAATAAAAATTGAAGAAGCCCATCCCACAGGCTTTTATCCTTGTTACAAGCCCAACAGTGAGTCTAGATTTTTTGTTTGAAAACTTATAAAATAATATTTTATTTTATTTATTTTTTTAAAAAGAAAATTTGTAAATTTAAAAAAGTAAGCAACATTTTTTCAAAAAAATGTAATTTATAAAAATAAATAAAATAAGTTTCGAACTCATTTTAAGATTCTTAACTGGCTCTTCACATTTTATTCGAATAATACAAAGTTATCATTACTAATATTTTATAAATTTCATTACCTTATTATATCTAAATACTACAGGAATAAGTTGTTAATATTAAAAGTGGCCAGTCCTTGATAGGATAAATTTTTATCCAAACTTAATTCAGTCGAATCTGAACCAATCACTTAAATTGATTCGGACGAACCAAATTCATGTAAGAATTTTCCTAGATAGGTTAACTTGTTGCATTAGTAGGTATGATATTAGGTTGATTATAATATAAGATTGAATCCACTTGGATTAAAAATTGCTTGTCCACAATGCCTCATTTTTGTCCCGACAATTTACATAAATATCCCTGAATAGGTAATAATTTGCACGTTCACCGAATGCATTTGATTTGATAAGTCTGTATGCGTTATGACCGGTAGGTAGACAGTGACATTTAATTGTCTTTTTAATGGGCATTTTGGACATTTCATGCTGTATCATGATTTCAAAACATTCATAATAAACACTAAATAAAATAATCATACAATTTATCTCTTACATTATCACTCAACAATCGTCACATTATAATCCCACCACATAGTAAATAAAGCCGAGTTAAGATCTAAAATATGATCTCGCAATTTAGGGAAAAGCTTCTTAATTCCACATTAATTTCACACTCATTTTTTTGTTAATAGCTCTATAGCGAGTTCACATAAAAAAAAAAAAATGCTTTTCTCGAGATTTAAATTCATGATATTTATTTATCTCACTGTCTATATTATATATTTAAGGCTCAACTGCTCAAGCCCTTAAAAAAATTATTTAGATAGATAAGACGTAAATTGATTATAAATACTTGTACTTAAACTTATTTATTTCATAAGAATCATTTATTTAGTTAATCTGTAATATATATTAAGACTCAAGTCCTTAAAAAGCTGCTTTTGGCATATAAGATGAGATTGACTAAAATACCTTAGCGTACAGTTATTTATACCATAATAACTATTTATTTAGTTAATTAATTATTTTTTATTAATGTAAATCCAAATTTGATCTATTTCCTCGATTTTGCTCAGTCATTTATTTTTTAAATTAAATTCATATAATAAAAATATAAATTACACATATACATTGAGTGCGCTTGAATTACTAGTATTTATTTTTGACTGGGTTTTAGCATAACTAAGATTTCCTATTTTCATGCAAAACCAAATATTGTTTTCAGCATGAAAAATATAATTAAATTTCTAGCTTCTTGGTGGTTACATATGAAATTGCATATGTGTTCTGGCTAATATATGCATATTGGAAATTTCAATTTCAGATACAAAGAGAAGAGGACAAACTATCCTAAAGAATTATATATAACAAATAAATTAAAAAAAAAAAGAGTTCTGGAAAAAAGTAATCGAAATTAGATCAGAGGGCGAGTAATTAGAGAAGTACAGTAATTATGTGGCACCTAAGGCTCTCAGGTTTGAACTTTTCTCCTGTTCCCATTTTAGCCATGCAGGCCTTTGCAAAACATGCCAGAGCCTGACATGAAATGACGTAAATACCCTTAAAAGTCAAAAACACGACCATGCGTGCAATTCAACAGCCTCACCCGGCCAACGAACGGCATGGTCCATACTCATCACTCTGATCTTTGCCCCTCTTCCGCTTGCTCCGTCGTGGGCCGCCGCTGCAACTCGGCGTCCGCCGCCAGCGCATCTTTGATTGGCTTAAGCACCAAGATGACCTCCCCCACCGCCATGCACCCAGTGACAAAAGAAACATGGCGAGGACCACAAACCCGTACGCTCCTTCCTCCGGCATCCACAGCCACGATAGGCTGAGGCACGCCACCTGCACCGACAGCGCCACCATCACGGTGGCGGCGAGGATGTTGATCCGCATCCTTATTCCCTTGTTGATCACGAACTCCATCACCCGCCAGCAGGAGAGCAAGAACGCCATCGAGTACGCGATCGTGAAACCTCCAAAGATCACGCAGCTGAAGAAGGGGTAGACGCAGAGAACTGTTTTCGCGCCGTAGACATCGTCGCCTAGGGCGAAGCTCCCGTGCATGAACTTTGGCATTTCCCCCTCAAATGGCGTGAAAACTACGAAGAATAACTGCAGCAACGTGAGCGGGAAACAAATCATCAACAAGAACACAAGCGACCATAGTCGACTTGGTTTTCGTTTCTTGATCGATACGTTGACGAGGAACAAAAGGGTGATAAAAAAACCGGGTTCGAAGAATCCGAGAGAGAGAACGACGTGAAGTTTGCAGATATTGGCTTGTTCGACGAGTGTCAGCTCGAAAGGGTAGAGGTAATGTTTACGAACAAAGGGTAGGCGGAGAACTTCATTGGCTGCCCAAAAGGAGGCTAACGACACTAGGAGCAATCTGACGGTCCAGATGGAATTGAAATTCTCCAGATGTTGTAGACGCTGCGATCTCAACCGGAGGTAGAAAATGAAGGCGAGAGCGACGGAGGAGAGGATGAGGAGGGCGGAGATGAAACAAAGCGCTGTTACGTCGAACACGTTTCTGGAAACGGTGTCAGAAGAGAAGATGTGCGCAGTGAAATCGGGGATCACGAACGGGGTGATCGCCGGAGGAGATGGCGTCGGTGTAGGCAATTCAGGCTGCAAAAGCGAGAGGCCATCACGGTTGAGGTTGAGGAACTTTCTCATAGATTGGCGTGGGGCGGCGACGCCGTGGATATGACGGCGGCCGTCGCGGTGGCGCTGTAAAAGGGACAGGAATTGATGGCTGTGATGCTTTATTGAGGTCTGAAAATCGCATAATTTGGATGGGGGAGAGAGGGAGAGAGAGAGAGAGAGAGGGATTCCTTTCCTTTACTATTTTTTATTTTTCTTTTTGTTTTCTCTTTCCCCCCTCCGTAAAAATCTTTTCCCTTCCCTTTCTCCCAACCTACGGGAAAGCAGGGTGTTGGGAAGCAAGCAAGATTGCGTTGCCAAAGCGAGAGAGAGAGAACGGAGAGAGAGCGAGAGAGAGAGAGAGAGAGAGAGAGAGGGAATAGATTGACGTTGGAGCTGTGAGATGGCTGCATGAATTTCGGATTTCATGCATGCATGTGGGGTTTTGACCTACACTCACTTTGCTCAATACTTCCCTCTATCCAATATTTTGCTTTTATCCTTTCGTTCTTTCCATTCACATTTTACCTCATTTTTCATTATTAATTTACTATGAATTATTTTATTTCATTATATAATACAAATAATTGATATGATGAGTTGTTAATCGACAAATAAGTGATGATAGTTAAATTGTAACATTGAAAAATACTTAAATCAACGTAATTAAATTTTTTATTTCAATTTCTATTATATATATTTTTTTATTTAACGTACCCATTGTATATATTTTTATTTAAAAAAAGATTTTATATACATAACGTGCATATATTAATTGAGTTGAATTTAACATTTCTTATTTGGGTCTGGAATAAAATCTGTTTAAGCTAAATAACTAAATCATGGTACGTCCTATATGACCTCTAATGGTTCATAAAGAAATTTGCATATTAAATTTTCTATTAGTCTATCCTAAGTCATTTTTATATAATAATATAATGATATTGACGAAACAAGTTAGCTATTAAGTCCAACTACCTTATAAATCCTATATTTAAAAAAAAAAAATATTTTGTACATATTATTAATTAAAATAAAAGAAGAAGATAGCAATACGATTTGAAATTAAAAATTCAATCCAAAAAGCAACAATTTATGTTCAAGTGGAATAAAAGTTTTAATTATAATTACAGTACAATTAATGTGAGATTTGAGCTTTATTAATACTTTGGTTTTTGGATGTTTACTATTTTATTTAAAGGTATAATTTGATTTGCAATTGATGATGTGGGTAATTGACTTAATTTGGGAAAATTTTAATCTAAATTGAGTTTGGTCAAAATTGAATTTTCTCAAGGAGAATTACATTTACCACTCCTTTATAATGTAAATGTAATTATCCCTAAGTGTATCAAGATTTTGTGAAAGTATATCATGAATGGTATTATTAAAAAGAAAAGAAAAAAAATTATATGTAAAATTTGAAAATATAGAAAAATTAATTTGGTAATGAGGAAAAAACAAGAATATTTCATTGGAAATGAAAGCAAAGCTAAAAACTAAAACCCTGACACTCTTTCACCTACCGCTCTTTTGCTCAACGCCACAGTCGCCGGTGGTGGTCCCCTTCCCCTGTTTCCAACTATATATATTCCGCCTCTGCCCACGGCGCATGGCATCCACCTGCCGCCCTCTCTCTCCTCACCTGCGCACTCACCCGGATAACTCTGTTGCCCGATCTTTGCCGTACATCCCATTGACTTCGAGATTCTTCGCTGTTAAACCCGCTTTCACCTCTCTCTGCGTGAACTCCAATTCCTCGAGATTCAGATTTGGAAGGATAAGAGCATCGATGGCTGAGATTGTCACTCCGAAGAGCAAAGGGAAGGTCAAGGTGTTCGACACGGAGGAAGATCTGGCGGTGTCCCTCGCGGAATACGCCGCCGATTTAGCTGATAAAATTTCGAAAGAGAGGGGCTCTTTTACCGTTGTGATCTCCGGTGTTCTCTAGTTAAGTCTCTGAGGTAAAAAGTTGCTTTTCCTTCTTCTTCTTTTTTTCGTTACATCACTTTTTCTTTAGCTTCCTGTACGCACTTTACTGGAGTTCTTTTTATTGAATTAAAGCAATTCAGTGTTGTCGCATAAATTAACTTAGATATGCTCCTTGCATTAGTAAAACGTGTGAAGTTTGATTGGTTAATTGCAAGAACTGTACATTCTAATTGGAAAAGGGAAATATATTTTGAAATGTTATTTGATGTTCTGTTTGGTGATGAAATTAAAGGAAATTAGTGGAGCAGCCGTACATTGATTCAGTGGATTGGTCGAAATGGCATGTGTTTTGGGTGGATGAGAGAGTGGTACCTAAGGATCATCCTGACAGTAACTATCTCCTTGCCTACAATGAGTTCCTGTCAAAGGTATTATTATTTCTTTGAGAAATGCTTTTCTCTTTGGTTTGTAGGGATGTGCTTGGGAAACTTTACTTCCTATTAGCATATAGATAGAAAATGATGTGATATGTAGGTTTGGAGAATAAGGCACGTATGCTTCAGGTTACTCTTGTTATCAACCTACGAAGGAAGGAAAAATGGAATAGACTTATCAAATATTGTACCATGATAGTTTCTTTGAATTTGTTCACGTTATCCAACAAGCAATTTAGCTGTAGCTATCAGATGATTAGAGTACCTGGATGTTTGCAAGTTAATTTTATATTGCCATGACTTTTGTTTACATAGAGCTTGAGTGCTACTATGGAAATTCGAAAATTAAGAACTTGGTTTGCTGAGGTGTTTACTAGTTTGTCCCAAAACCTTTGCTAATGTGCCATTTAAACTCAGGAAGAGCAAGTTCAGTTAGATTAAACAATCTGTGTGAAGGACAGAGGTTTTCTCTAAACCATTGGTGGAATGTGGAAAAAGAAACGTATTCCTTGCTCATCAACATTCAATCTATCTTTGTTCTTGTGATGCTTGATTGTTTCATCTTGTTTTGCAACCGAAGGAGAGGAATGTATATTTCTGTTCTAGGTGTCATAGATTTGACAGTTCTGCCTTATTGATGGAAATAAAGGACAGGATGTAGCCACCTTTCTTTCCAGCTTCTCGACACCATAAGTCTTGGTAATTATGTGAAACTATGATTGCAATTGTATCAGATAGTGTGGTTCCTTTAGTTGTTGTATTTATGGAGGGGATTTACGTATTCTCACAACATTTCACATTTCTATACATGAATATAAAGTGAAAAGTTCTTACAAACTCTGTTTCCTACCACAGGTTCCAATTCCCGCTGGTAATGTGTATGCCATAAATGATGCATTGTCAGCAGAGGGCGCAGCAGATGATTATGAAACCTGCCTAAAGCATTTGGTGAAGACTAAAATACTAGATCAATCTCAGAGTAGTGGGTTCCCAAAATTTGATCTTATGCTAATGGGTATGGGGCCAGATGGGCACATTGCTTCTTTGTTTCCTGGACATCCTCTTGTTCAAGAAAACAAGAAATGGGTTGCTTCTATCAAGGATTCGCCTAAACCTCCCCCAGAAAGGATTTCTTTCACTCTCCCCGTCATTAATTCCTCAGCAAATATTGCCCTTGTTGCAACAGGTGCCGGTAAAGCCACTCCAGTGTATATAGCGCTCAGTGATGTTTCAAACTCTGATGTGCTCCCTGTGCAACTGGTCGCACCAGAAGGGGAGTTGACATGGTTTTTAGACAACGGGGCAGCTTCAAAACTCTAGGTTCGTGCTTCCCTATGTTTATGAGAGTTTGGTGATGAATCAAACATAGTTTATGTTGGATTGAGGTGAATGTGGAGCAATCCGACATAAAATTCTGGAGTTTGTAATATATGAATAAAGTATCTGGACTGAGTTTTGTTGCACTTATGCTGCTGGACAGAACATTCTTCCATATTTTGCCTAAGATCTAAATTTGTGAGATTTCCAGCTGTTTCCTCTCTTTCTACCTTGCAATCTACCCCTTTCCAATAGTCTGAAGTGACTTGCCAAAAGAAAAATGATGACATTCTGTTGTGTTCATTCTTCAGGTTCTTGGAGTTCAAATTATATGTCTTGCTTTTTCATTCCTTTTTCCTAAGATTTGGACAGATTAAAATCATGCAATTTCCTAATTGTATGACACTAGTGGACCATATCAGGATGTTTTACACTGCGAATTGGTTTAACTCATTAATTTAGTAGGAAAATTACTTAATTTGATTCCCTTCATTAAATAATTAGAAGTTGATTTGAAGAATTAAAGTTAAATATAACTTCAATATTAAGTAGTTTTAGTGTTTACCCAAATTTCGAGCATATAAAAAAGAATTACGGGCATAGTGGAAATGGACAAATGAATTTTAAAAATTTAATAAAAAGGGTCATAATATTTGAGTTGCTGATTGCCAACTGATTTTTTCCTTCAAATTGCGATCCAACGGCTTGAAATGTATTTTTGGATTAAGGCCATTTAATTTTAGTGACATGAATTAAATACAGAATTTAAATTTCAGATATGATTAATGTAGGTAACGAGAACGTTCATCAATACTACTCGCACAACCTTACCACACGCAACAGCACGACGTCGTGAAACCTCGGACCAGATTTTACCACCTACCCTCGTAAAATCCTCCTAGCCGTCCTCAATAATGATAAGGGTAAGTATTTCCCCAAAAATTTCTGTGCAAATATCCGCGCCGAATACCTATACACACTTTATCATTATTGTATTGTATATCACACACACAGTGTGAGAATCAGCAGGTGAATGACTGAGAAAAGACAAAGGAGAAAAACCAATAAATAGCACAGGCACAGCAGCAAAAGAGGAGAAAAAGCATTAAAGCAGTGTTGCTGTTTTGAGTTAGTTGATGGTACAGACTCCACTCGGCGTTTTGCTCAATCCCAGGGTTAGAGTACTCATTCCAGATCTCCATCCGATGCTCGCCGCCGGAGCCTCGGCGATTGAAGCCATCAGCACCAGCATCAGTCAGGCAAGCAGAGCTGTGATCATCGGCGGTGGATTCTGGAAGGAAGCGGCGGAGAATGGCGGTGTAACCCTCGCCTTTACGGCGATTGCTGGCGTCGCCTTGGCCGCCGCCGTGTTCTACACCACTAGGTAAAAAGCTAAAGAAAAAACGGAGAATAACGAGTACGAATTATCGCTGAGGAATTTCTGAAACCTTAGGGAAAGTAATTTATTTACGTAAATTAGGGAAAATAAGAGGGAGAGAAGAGAGGTTTTTACATAGATGAGAGCTCTAAGAAGGAGTCAAACTACGTCTTCGTCAAACTCTTCGCCACCGTCATCTTCCTCAAATACGCCGTCTTCACCATTATCTTCATCGTGGATTCATTTGAGATCGGTTCTATTCATAGTAGTCTCCAACAACTTCTCACCAGCATCTTGTTCTTCTTCTTCTTCCAATCGGTTAGTCTTCCTCTCTTTCAACTTACTTCCCTTTATATCGTTTAGTACTTTCCCCTTTTCTCATACTTAAGTTCAGATCTCAATCTAATCTTTCCAACTTTTGATTTTAACCTTCTCTTATTCTTCAGCTCATTCTCTTACTTCACTGCAGCTAAATCCATATGCAACCTTCCTTTTTCGTCTTTCATTCTTAAAGCTTCCATTTAGGTGTCATTAAGCTTCAGTTGCAGTGTCTTTTGCAAGTTTAGTTGCTGGTAGTGGATTGGTCTATTGGAACAGAAATCTGAGATTATCTTGTTAATAAAATACTAGTTGTATCTTCAGTTTTCTTGTTAGTCAAAGAATGCGTGAAGACTTTTGGTGGATCGAGTTGGTATACTTTTTAATTAGTCTACAAAGATGAGAGTTATGAGCCGGCTTATTTTATTTGCTTTCTATTTTGATTAAGTGAAATTATAGAGAGATGTATGTGTTAGGCATTTGGCACTGAGATTCTAGAACCAGTAAATTGAAAACCTTTGAGAGTGAGTAATGGATATTTACACTTAATAAATTAGTCCAACAAGGAAAATGTAATCTAGGAAAATCTTGCTTGTACTGGAATTATTGGTTGACCTCTTCCAAGAGTCTATGTACTAAGTAATATTTTTCCGCACTTTCCTTGCACCAAGTGGAGGGTTAAAAGTTCAATGTCAACAGCAGAGATTGCACATTTGAAATCGAGGAGTAAGTACTGACGTGTAGACTGGAGGTGGTTTATAGATAACTGAGCATTATGACAGGGTCAACTTTTCTTTGTTGATGGTTTAATGTCTTGGTTTTGGTGTGCATACCTCTCCCTGCTTTTTTCATGCTACAGGTAAAAGATTTTGGATGTTTTCTGATATTTTGAATAACTAAGGTCATCAGAGTTAGGAGAACAAATTTTCATGTATTAGCATAAAATGTCGGAGAGATCAGGATTCTTTGGCACCCAGAATAAAGTTCGTATTAGCTAACCAACATGGTGGATCGTTTTGATTCTCTTCTACCATGTCCTTTTTATCTGCTCTTCTACCTAGTCAAGTGACTTTTCTCTCTCAATGTCTAATCAAAAGCTCTACGATCTTGATGATTGTAGGAGTCACTTTACCGGTACATGCTTCTTTGAGCTGCAGTGAGAAACAAACCTTTTCATTTTCTCTTTGAACCTTTAGCATTTGAGATTGTATCTTCTCAAGGTTTTACCAAGTCCTGATATGTTATTTTAAGTATTGTCTATGTTGTTCCTACTAAATGTACCTAGAAGCGTCACTACTCATTTTACAGAAAGCTTTACCTGCACAAAACTCAATGCATATGATTCACTTGAAGTCAGTAAACTTCTAGCTGTAGTTACTTTGGCTGCCAAATCATTTGCTGTTGGTCTGTCATTTGGAAGCTGCATCTTTGAAGAATATGTTTCTCTTGCCTGCAGAAAAATTTGAGAAAAAATGTGTTTCTGGTTGGTGGTCTTTAAGCTAGTAATATTTTAGCTCATATATGACCTGATTTACCTATTTGCAAATCTTGATTATTTCCATCATCTCATGTTTACAATGAGGATGACTCTGTTATTAATTGTTGTTTGCCCCCAAATGAAAGACTGGATGAATGAATTCTAACCTATATGCTTTCACCTAAAAAATGTGACAAGAAAATCTCCTTTCTAATGATTGAGACTGCTCTTGTGACTTGGCATTCTTATTTATCAAACTAAAAGTAGAGTATTACTGTTCATTCCAGGAGTCGTCTGAAGTCTCCATGGTCTCGAAGAAAACGAAAACACATACTATCAGCTCATGAGTGGAGAACATCGTTCACACCCGATGGGAAACTTCGTGATGTAGTGAAAATTCTAAAGAAAGTCCGCAGTGGAGTGAGTTGTGCTCTCATGTATTTTTACGTTTTTCGATCTTTGGAGATCATTGGGCTCGTATTTATGAATTTGAATATTTAGTTAGGCGTAATAACCTTTTTGAATTTTATTTTACATAGGGTGTTGATCAGAGTATCCGGCCAGAAGTTTGGCCATTTCTTCTTGGAGTGTAAGTTGATTTGCCTTCTAGATTATTTATCACAATGTAACTAAGTATGTAATCCAGATTTGTTTCAGAATTTTCTTTAGTAGTTAAATGGATTTGGGTTTATATCTCGAGATAAAGCCTCACAGGACCAATGCATGGTGCAAAAAGATGAAAAAAGATTGGTCCAACTTTAGCCTATGAGCATCAACCAGGACCAATTTTTCAAGAAGGTAGTGGTGTACTGTCTTGGGCAATGATTTTAACTTTGTTTTAAATTTTTGCAGCTATGACCTGACTAGTTCCAAAGAAGAAAGAGATGCCATCAGAACTGAGAAAAGGTGCGGTGGCAAACTCCACATCATCTTCTTGCTGCCTTAATCCTTCTTACCCTTCATTTTGTTAAGTTATACTCTGTTTCATTTAAGTTAAATTAGTTGATTCTTTGATTTGAAATGTTTATTCTGTTATTGTTTGCAGAAAGGAATATGAGAACTTACGGAAACAATGCCGCCGAATTCTTAAACGAAATAATCTACTCCTTAAGAGAAGTGAAAGTGGTGAAAGTAGCAATGGGGATGGTGGAAGTCCCGTGAAAGTTGTAGATTCTTCTGACTCTCCAGATGTCGCGAGTGCCAGGGAATCCCTTTCAAGTGCAGAAAGCTTCCCATATGATGAGGACTCAGACCAGCCTACTGCCATAATAACGGATGGCTTTGCTGGTTCTAAACGATTCACAGATTCAAATGTTGCTTCTGACTCGGAGTCATCAGACTCAAACTCCTCAGTTGATCCTGAGTCGAGTCAAACTTTCAACTTCACAGAAAGCATGGAGGAAAATGATCGTGATTTGCCTTCTAATGAGGATTCCTCTTCATCAAAAATGGAAGTCCAGTCAAAACAGCCAGTGCAGAAAATTTTGCCACCTGGCAGAGAATTATCCGCCTTGATGCAATTCGTGCAAATGGAGAATGGAAAGCATACTCCCCTGTCCAGGCTGCAGTGTCTGAAGCCAAAGCACGCGGTTCTGCTGAGGTTTATTGAAGGATTATGATCACCTTGAGCCTTGGAGGATCTTCCATGCTTCCCGTTTAGTTGCCATTCTTGAAGCCTACGCTCTTTACGACCCTGAAATTGGCTATTGCCAAGGAATGAGCGATCTACTTTCACCCATAATTACGGTGATGACCGAGGATAATGAAGCTTTCTGGTGTTTCGTTGGTTTCATGAAGAAGGCTCGCCATAATTTCAGACTCGATGAAGTGGGCATTAGAAGGCAGCTGAACATCGTTTCCAAAATCATCAAGTATAAAGATGGACATCTTTACAGGCACTTGGAAGAACTCCAGGCTGAGGATTGCTTTTTCGTATACAGAATGGTTGTAGTACTCTTTAGACGGGAACTAACTTTTGAGCAAACTCTGTGCCTTTGGGAGGTCATGTGGGCCGACCAGGCTGCAGTTAGAGCCGGAATTGGGAAGCCAGCCTGGAGCAGGATAAGGCTGCGAGCCCCTCCCACAGATGATCTATTGCTCTACGCAATTGCTGCTTCTGTTTTGCAAAGGAGGAAACTGATCATAGAAAAATATAGTAGCATGGATGAGATTTTGAGGGAGTGCAATGCAATGGCTGGGCATCTCGACGTCTGGAAACTGCTCGATGATGCTCACAACTTGGTGGTTACTCTCCATGACAAAATCGAGACTCCTTTCTGATATGTATGGTAATAATCGGAATTTTCAGTATGCTAATTTATTCATTTGAATTATTGCCTGGTTATTATTTCAAATATCATCCTTACTCTCCGAGAAATCATGCCTGTTGATACGCATGCCTATATATATTCTCTTGTAGTAGCATTCACGAATCACGCTTGCAGATTGGCTTGTGCTGGTCTTAAAGTCTTAGTTCACCATTCTTTTTTCGATTGGAAAACGTCCAATCCGCATGAAACTGTTGGGTGAATTTAAGTGGCCGGTGACTTCCATGATTCAGAGATTAGGTGTGGAATTCTCGATCACCGGCGTGCATAGGTAGTTTCTGAATTCAACGGGTGATCATGTTATGAACGGCCTGATATTGCTAAGTGTAGTATTGCTTAGACTTTTCCTAGTCCCTGAACTGTTTTGCTCACGTATAGATGTTTATAACATTCTTTTTGAAATAAGTCTCGCAAAGATTTTACTGTTCTTAGATTATATATTACATTAATTTTTTTATAATTATATTTAATCTTTTATCAAGTAATTTTTATGCATAAAATCAATTGTTTTCATTACACATTTATTTGAAATCTAACTACATGCTTCATAGTTAGTTATATCTCAATCAAATTATTCTTGTTTATTTTTTTTATCTATACCTTATTATAATTAAAAAGCATCTTTTTTTCGTATTTCTTTTTTCTGTCATGTTTTTAAAAAATTATCTAAATATATATTTTTTTCTTTTCTCAATTCGCCAATTCTCTCTCTCTCGACTTCCACAATCTTTTTCCTCCCACTCTTCACTCAATGACTTTTCACAATTTTTTATTTTTTTACTATGTTTTATTTATTTACTGAATTTACATTTTGAAAATAACAACTATATTATTATGATTTTTATTATATTACACATACATAATATGCTACACAATCTTAGTTAAGACTAGTATTTGTGGTATATACTATGTGTATGTAAATTTTATAATACTATTTAAAATAAATAATTTTAAAATATTTTTATTTAGTAAAATATATAAATTAATATTAATTTATAATAAAATAATATTAAGAAGAAATGCATAGGAAAAAAAGAAGAAAGTAAATATAAAAAGTAGTGGAGAGTGGAAAATTATAAAATGAATAAATGAAAAAAATAAAAAGCAGATAAAAAAAATAAAAAAAAAGAGATAGCAAAGAGGTACGCTCCCTTAATAGTAAAGTAACTTAATAGTAAGTATAGATGAAATGAGTGATCACATACTAGATTTAAGAAGTAGGGAACGATCCACAACAACAAACAATAGTAAGAGCCATGTGGGGTTGCGAGGTCGGGCGAGTGAGAAAGGCCAACTAGAGGTCGAAGACATGATTTACTAGTTGAGGAATTTAAGCATAAAAAAAATCCTAAAACTTGGAAACAAGTATGAAGTATTGATTCATGAAAAGCATTTAAACCAAGTAAACACGGAAAAGTCTGTTCTGACAAAACATTAAAGAACCACGACAAGCATCAGGACAATCTGGTAAAAAGCCTCATTAGAACACTGAAGTAGACAATGGACCAAACACGTAATTCATCAAGAATTTTCGCATCGGCAGTTTTCATAAGCTTAAATGGGGGTTTTGTCCATTCAACTCAACTTCTTAAACAAGACAAAATGACCATAATAAGGTAAGATCCTAACTCTAGGCGCTCATTTCTCTTTCTCTTTGGTGTAGTGCCGAACCGCAAATGCCAACCCCAAGATCAGAAGAGGCACGAGGAACTGCAAAATCTTGATCACAAACTCTGGAGTTTTATCTGGATTGTAATGTGCTTGTTGCGGAGGTACATATGCGCGTTTAAGGGGAACGGTTGCCATGTCGATCTCCCCAATGTAATATTTGTCCATCATCTCCCTAGCAGAATCACTGTGGCCAACATCTTCAAAGTCGTTTGTTGCATCCTTTCCTGCGAAGTTGAAACAGATTATTATGATCTTAAGTGTGTCTCCAATTACATGCATTCACTTTGGATGTAGAAGCAATGCTACCACAAAGAGAAGTGTAGAACAATTATTACCAGTTGCTGATAGCAATACTTCATCACCTCCAGGGTGATCATCCATGAATGGGTTACATCATAGACCTGCAAACATAATTTACTTAAAAAAGGCCCTGATTGGATATCATTTGAGGGAAAAAATAGAAGAAAGAGCCAACAACCGGAAAGTTCAGAACAAGTATACACGACAACCACAAGATTTCAGTACAGAAACCCGGACTGCACGCATTTCCTTATCCAAATTAAGCATAGTTTCATTCATTAAAAATTCCTACCAAGTGACAAGTTCCAAAAGAATATTAATAGTGATCCGATAGTTAAAAATCAAGGCAGTCTCTCTACAATGTAGCCAGTGGCTATGGTTTACTAAACCACTAAATCATGCTGCCACACAAGGGTTGTAAACTTCACTTTCAGTAGATGAACATTCAAATTAAATAATGTCATTTCAGATACCCAGTACATGTAAACAAATATGTGGAACTGTTCAACTGCCGGAGGTAGTTCAGTCAGCAAGTATAGTGAGTTGAAAGGTAAGATTGCAAAAGCAGGCGTAGATTGAGCTTATTCTTCACACTAAATTTGTTCAGATGTTTCACTCGTGCTTTGGCATCTGTGAAACCTCTCTCTCAGCAACAATTGTAAGAAAAATATCATTGCACATGTTCAGTAAGGAATTTTTTAAGTCATTAACTACATATCAGAGCCATGGCTTGAAACCAAATAATCATAAATCCTCATATTCAAACTACTGAAATCAACATCCTTTGAGCATGCATGAATCTTTATGATCGAGATATAATCCACAATCAGCGCCAAGTTCCTTACTGAAAGAATATGTTGATTCATACAACTGAACTCGAGTAAATAACTGATAAAAACTTAACTCAAATTATGTTGAGAACACTTCTGAATCCAGTTATAAACTTATAAGGCTCCAGTCAAATCATACCAAAATCTATACAAGGATATAATGAAATCACTACACGCAACTAAAAATCGAGATCAACGAAAGTTGAGCACAATAGAGTAAAATTTCAAACACCTAAAAGCATAAATCAAGTTCTCTTCCCGATTAAAAAAATAAAATGTAAGATCTGAACCTTTCCACTGATAATCAGCCAACAATCCTTAGTCTTATTATGCTTCGCAACCTCCTCGAACGTGTGGACTTTCGGATCTGACGCCATTTTTCCACCTCACAACTACAAAAGCAGATGAAAACAAATCGATAATCAAAATGTTAAACGAAGCAAATTCCGCCGAATATAGCATCCAACAGAAGGCAAAAAATAGACAAAAATCGAGAATTATATGGAGAACAGAAGGAGGAATCTCTAAGTAGAGATTCCGATCAAAAAAGCTTACGAGAGAGAAAAATGAAAAAGGAAATCTGGAACTTTCTCTCTCTACGCTGCTTTCACCCACCACTTTTAGCAATCAAATAAAGTGCATCGAGTGTACCGAAATCGAAATCATATATAATTCGCCAGATTTGGCTCCCTTGCAATTTGGTCCCCATACTTGGCAAATATTACAGACCTGACCACTTGTAGGCTTCCCTTTTTCGCTTGTTTTGTTTTTTCTTGAAAATTCGAATTTTGACCCTCCCATTCACTTTTCTTCTCTTTCTGCCTCTTCTTTGACCTCTTTAGTCTTTACAAACGCTTATTTTTCAACTGTTAATTAAATTAATTTAAATACAAAATTATAATCAATTTTCTACTAAGTTTTACAGATTATTCATGAGATTATAAGTATTAAGCTAATTTTTCAAAGACTCAACTTCAATTTTATTTTTTTTTTTTTTACTTTTAACTTTTGTTTTCAAACACTCCTACTTTTTTCTATTGTTTAATTTGCAGTTTTGTGTATAATTCATTCACATTACAAAAACGAAAATTATTGTAACACCCCTTAATACCCATTAAATATAAATAATGTTATTAATAATAGTAATGGAAATAAATAAAACTTATAGGTTTAAAATTGAAAACAAACTTGCATCCGCGAATCGTAGTTGTAAGTCGTTTGGTGGACCTAAAAAAATCAACTCCCATACATTCAAATTAGTACAATTATAAGTGAAATTACGTGTTCGAATTTGACCAAATGAGTAGATACTTTTTTCAGTCTGTAAAAATTTATTGTAGTCTGTTATTTGATTATTATTATTATTGTTATTATTCAAATATTGTTCATAAAATATAAATTTCGATATATTGAGAAAATGATGTATTGGAGTTGACACTTTGGATCCGCCCAAGAGAACCCAACTACTTCGTTAACTGACATATTTGACTAGAAGACCAACTAATAACAATAAGATGTTAATTATATTTTGACCCTTTCAAAAACATAATTTTACACTTTCTTAAAAAGAAATATATATATATATATATATATATATATATATATATATATATATTGAAGTTATACTTGTATCCCTGTGAGAATTTTTTGTTTAGAATTACGCCTATTTTGTTAGTGTTTAGATAGAAAATACTGATGTTAATTAAAAAATTTACATGAATTTCAGTTTCATTTCTCATTCGGCACTTTCTATAATTTATCGACAAAAATACCCCAGTACTATTTGTATATTTGTAAAAGATAAATAGAATTTATATTAATATAAAAGGAAAATGGGCTCCATACTAAAAAACGGCAGTTAGTGACACCTTTGCACCAATTTTTTTTAAAGTCAAAATGCCCTTCACTAATAAGACAACTAATTCATTCCACTTTCAAATTATTTATTAACTAATAAATTAATTTTCTTTTTTTTTTTAATATCATGTATTGATTTATTTATTTTACTCTATTATAATATATTATAAAATATAAAAAAAATTATTATATGCACGTAAAAATTACGTATCACAACGACTAATATATATATATATATATATATATATATATATAGAGAGAGAGAGAGAGAGAGAGAGAGAGAGAGAGAGCCAAAATAGTGTAACTGTAATAAAAATAATACAATTTCAAACAGAGAAGTCTCAATAAATGTATTAACCCTAACAACAATTATATGAGTAGCAATGATAATAATAATAAATTTGTAAGTCCTTGCTGTAGGGTAGGCGCCCCCAAATGCTGGTCCAATTGCATTCTTCGGTATTAAATTCGGAGTCTTTATCATTAAATGGCTGGTCATAATACCTATTTTCTTTTTTTTTTTCCTTATATCTATATTAATATTAAAAAAAATTATACTCACAAATAAATATTAATGATATCGTCGTATCAATTTGTAAGTGTGACAATTATAATTCTAATTAGATAATTTTAAAAATAAGTTATGTTTTCTTTTTTATTTTTATGAAAGTGACTCTACGGTATTTTAAGACCACTACACTAATTTTATTATTGTGTCGATAATACTTAAATTGATTTTTTTTGTTACTTTTTTTTGTAATTGTGATTTGTTGGTTTATATATTTATTCTTATTTATAATATATTTTAAGAAATAAAAATTATTTAAAATATGCATACAAGGACAATGATATCGCTAAAAAGCAAGATCAACTATATTTGTATTATTAGGGTGCGATTCCACACGCTGTCACTATAGTTCTCACAAAAATTCCTTCTCTCCTCTTAAATGTAGGGCATTCAGACTACAAAGGTATTAAGGTGAAGGTTAAGTATTATTCTATCCCTTACTTATCCTTTTTACATGGCTACTGTTTGTTTATTGGGGGTATTTTCAGTAATCTACCGTATTTTAATAATTTGGTAAGTTTGACTAAAACTTTCCTTTAAGGGAGATATTCTTCTTTTCCTTTTGAGATGATCTCTACCTTTATCAATGCAATTTGTTTATCTTTCATTTGACAATATGTGGCATAATATATATATATTCCGTTTGAATTAAATTTTAGTGAAATACAATAGTGTATTTGGTAAAGCAAAAAAATATTGAAATATGATGTTGAAGAAAATTGAAGTGGAATATTTGAATTGACTTTGTTAATTTATAATATATGTGTGTAAAATGTGCCAATTTTCTAGAGTTGCGTATCCCTATTTTGAATGCATTAGAAATTAATTAGTTCGACATTAGAAATTTGGTTGGTGGAATTAATTTAAATGTGGAGGGCTACGTAGTATATAATTAAGCTATATCCATCTAATATATATATATAAGTAATAGCAATGAATTATTATTAATTATAATAATTTTTATCGAATATTATTAACAAAGATTATTACAACAACCAACACTCTAAAAAATACATCCCTGCATAGAGAGGAGGTTTTAAAACTCATAAATTATGTAATTTTTTTTTTACCTACAATTGATGACAAATGAATATGGTGATATTGAGTCTCTTAACGAGAGGAGTTCGGAATGACAATTTCGATGCAACAATATCACCTCTAGTCCAGCCGAGACCTACATGTTGAGCCCCAGCCCATCTGGAGTTTGATGGTAGCTCACTTAGCTTAAAACTGACACCTCAACACCACTTTCCCCCTCAAATGACACATGAAATTAAAGACTTGTCAACATGCATTAAATGCATCAACTAGAAATTTGAAATAAGACAAAGCTTGTCCACAATAGATAACAAACTTCCTCATGAATATCCAATTTTTTCTGTTGATATAGTAGCTGCAGTTGCATGAAACATCGATGACATGACATACGACTAGATCAATATAATCTCACGAAATTAGACTTTTCCTAAAATTCAAGAATATAAAGATAATGTTTCAACCACTCCTAAATTGTCTCGTTCGACTCCTATAACTAGGAGTCTAGATAGGTTAACAAAGACAACTTTTTACTTGAACTGTTTTGAATCACATGTCTTTTATTCAATTTTTTACTTAGCCTACTGACTCTAATATATTCCATATATTTTTATATAACTATTATTAAAATGATTAACTAATTATAACTTAAGTATAAGAGTATTAAAATCCTTATTATTATTATTATACAAATTAATCCTTCAAATATTTCAGGATTATTTCTCAATCAATCATTTGATTTTTTTTTATGGTGGTAGTGAACTCTCATAAGTATCAATTTACATTGTCTTGATTTCATCATCATGAATGAAAAAATAATGTCAAGATGAAAGATGAAAGGGTGAACTAGATTTGATCACTTTTATGACATACCATCTCCATTCCAATATCATAGCTTCCATTTGGCTTCAATGTATAGTTTTAGAAATTAATTGAAAATAAAGTAAATGTTTGGTGTTTCTTTTCTATTAAACATTAAATTTTATTTTAGAATTAACTTTTTTATGTTTATATTATTGTTCTCAAAATATACAGTGTTTAAAAGTTATAATAAATAGTGTCATATCAATATCACATTAAAATATAAAATATATTTTAGGATATTATTTTTAAAAAGTAAAATCTAAGGCGCTAAATAAAAAATAAATATTATATATATATATATATATATATTATATATATATATATATATATAATAAAACATCGGATTATTTAATATATGTGCATATTTGGATGGTCTTTTTTGTATTTTATTGCATAAGAACTCACATTTTTGGGTAATTCATCTTTTATTTTTGTTTATTTAAATTTGGATAATGCAAGTTATGTGTCTTTATCCAAAATATTTATAATTTTTTAGATAAATTAGCTAGTATAACAAAAAAATTTACTTCTACACCTAATCATATTTTTTTTAATTAATTCTTATCATATTAAATGTTGCACTATCTATCATCAATTACTCATTTTTTATATTATAATTTGAATTAATTGTGATTTTTTTATTTATTAATATTTTTAAACATACAATTCTCCTGTACCTTAGTTTCAAATTGTAATTATCTATACTAATATAAAAAAAGGGTTTCATACTTAGTGACACCGAACCAATTTTCTGTAAAGTCAAAATTGTCTTTTAAGTAATAAGATAACTAACTCATTCTATTTTTCAAATTATACATTAACTAATAAATTAATTTTCTTTTTAATGTCATGAATTGATTTGTATATTTTACTTTTATTTATAATATATTTTAAAATAAAAAAATTAATAGCTCCTAACTAACTATTGGTTTAAACAAAATGATAAAATAATATTTTTATTATTATATAATAAATAAATAAATTATAAATAATAACTTTTGGATGGTATATTCAACAGATATATTATCCAGGTTTTTTTTATGTCCAATATTTAATATAAAATTGTAGGCTCTGATTTTAAGGGATTATTATTTTATTTTTATTTTTTTAAAAAAAAAAAAGGTTTTTGTGTAATATATAAATGCATTTGAGAAGAAGCCTTATTTCTTCTTCACCACGGATTTTGTTGGCCGAAACACTCACAACGACCATGGGCAACGACAACCCCTCCACTCTCTGCTTCCTCAAACAACCCGCCTCCGATTCCTCGCCGTTCGAGCTCCACGAAGGCGACGTTGTTTGGTCCTTCTACCCCTCCAACAATTTCCCCTCCGCTTCCCCGCCGTCGCCCCACCGCCGCCGTCATCGCCATCGATTCAGTCCTATGCGGTCCGGACTTTCTGCCGCCCTGGAAGACCACCATTTCCCCCCAATGCCCCTCCAGATGATGCCTGCGAATGCGCGGCCTCCGAATGCTTCTCCGAAATTCCGCCAGTCGGCGCCGGTGAATGTTCCTGTGTGGCCGGAGAGACATCGAGAGGGTTACGGCAAGAGCAATCTGTGGAGGTTCGATGAGGTGGAGGATGACGATGAGGAGAAAGGGGAAGAGAAGATGATTCCACCTCACGTGATCGTGGCCAGATCGCACGTAACTTCCTCGGTCTTTGAAGGCGTCGGGAGAACGCTGAAAGGGAGGGATTTATGCAGAGTGCGCAACGCTGTTTTCCAAAAAACAGGTCTCATTGAGTGATTGATGAAATCAAATTTTTGAAAAGAGGGTAGACCCAGAAACAAAAAACAAAAGAAAAAAGAATTAAATAAAAAGACATTGAATTTCTTCTGTGTTGTAATTTGAGTGGTTTTCTTTGCGAACGCCTAATATTATTAGGCGATCGCCAATTCCGGATATCTGCAGATACTGAAATTCAATTCTAATGTCTTGCTATAAAAATATTTTTGGTAATTGCAAATGTCTGATTTCACTACTCCGTTGATTTCTCAGTATGATACTATTTCATTTTCCTTAGTTTCCTGCCTAAATTGGGTGTTTATTCTGTTGGAAAGAAACATTCTTATGTATGATGCAAAATAATATATCTATATATAGATCTATATATATATATATTATATATCAATTTACTCAAAAGAATTTGTTTTGCGGAGGTCGTGTCAAGCCCTAAAAGATTGGGTGAGTATCCTAGGCATGATTGAATTATCTTGGACTGATATGCTAAAATCCCTCCGAACATAGATTAAGCTTGCGAGCAGATTCTACAGGATTTCCAGGGCTGATATCCTGACACGAAAGTTTTCTTGCACACATGTTTACAACAACTCGCATTCTTGCTTCGGTAGTAGATGATCAAGTCTTTCGAAAACTGTCAAAGACTAAGGGCACGGTCTGGATAGACTATAATTCCCCAATCTTTCAGTTTACTTGTCAAACGTAGTTTGTGATACTATGGCTTAAGGAGATAACTAAGAGATGTTTTTGGAAATATTTGGACTGCAAAAAAGCACTTGAAAGAAAATGTGAACGGCGGTTTACGTTGTAAACGTGTAGACTTAGGTCACAAAAGACCCAGAGAGCAAGATTTGGCCAGCGCATATGGTCATTAGTACAGTAGCGCGAATGAGCACATAGGAATAGGAAGGGACTGCTCAGAAGAATCTCCACGCAGCCTGTAGCTAGACTGTGCAAGCAAAGTCTGAGGGTGTTAAACAAGTTGATTCTGCTGGGCATCGTCATATTAAGGATCTTATGCTTTTGTACCCTTTCTACGATGTTTTATGTGGCATAATATTTTTACAAGATTCAATCCAAACCGCGTCCATATAAGATTGATCTTCGGAACGCAAAGTGAGACTCTTCCTACATGAAACCGAGGGACGCAGTGTCGAATAGCCTTGGAGGGGAACCATTTGCGGTATCATTTCTCGCGAGTGGGGCGACGATAGCTATGACACAACAACACGAATTGGGATGTCCGAATATGGAAAGACGTCTATTGCAGTCAAAAAATACCGATAGCAGGGAAGCTGCACAGGCAGATGGTGGGGGATGAGGCAGAGAAGCCTCGACCCAAGAACTGACCATATTGTTTCTGGTTAGCTGTATGATGCGTATGTTCTTGGGAGAAGGGATAGGATTAGGAAAAAAGGCTAAGGGCTCTTGCTTTAGGTAAGGCAATAGGAGGGGGGTTCTCTCCCTGGCCACCAGGAACTGACCGCCGCTGTAGTGGAAGAAAGAGAATAGTATATGAGTAGAGGGACTGCGCACTACAGAGGCCGTGCAGCGGCTAGGGGCTCGAACAGATCAGACCTGAGAGGCATAATGAGCACTTGCATGCTGAGAGCAATAAGGTTCACGGGAAGGTGGCGCAGTTTTTGACAATCGCTGGCGACTCCACACGCTTTCGATGTATTGCTAGTATACTATATCTGGATTAAAACTGAGCACTACTCAACTACAACAAGCTCGGCGACATCTTCGTGTCTTTTGCGCACCAGACAACCAACGCCACAAAAATCAGCAAGCAACAAGGAGAGCCATTTTATGACATAGTTGTATTGCATGGCTTCAGCACCGTTCATTCTAGAATGAAGAACGCCCAGGACAAACGATAAAGCGTTGTCAGAAGGCTTGATTTTGACTAAGGAGCGATAGCATCGCTGGCAGCAACAAGCAACATGGCTACCCTTGCACTCTTGAATCAGAAGGGGACATGATATGGGAGACGAATTATGGAATAATTGGAAAAAATCGCTTATTCTATGCTATTGCTAGTCCTACTATTGGTAAGGATGGCTTCACTTCTTTATACAATACAATTACAGATTTTCAGCATTGTAAATGACTCAGTTCTAAGGTGTGAGATCTGAATGAGTTTGACAATCGGTAGTCGGTTCTTTATAAATTCAGCAACGAACGAATATACTTTGATCACCTCAAACTAACCTGAAGGAATTTGTTATTTTTACTTCTAGCAAGACATCGACACTGTATTTTGGAGATAGACAAACGAGGTATGACTAACTAATTGTATTCTTAGCTTTAGATTCTTCTGTGGGAAATGTAGGGAATACTCATGCTTCTGGACATGCTGGAAGAAACAGGTCTAGAGATATAAATCTGTACAGACAACCGTCGCCTAGTTAATATTCTTAAGAAAGATGGAGAAATGAATAACAACGAAAAACAAAATTTACTATTCAATATGAACAAAGCGAATGATAACCATAATGAGTTGCTTCTGAATGAATGAAGAATTTTTTGTCTCAATAGAACTATGGTAGCCTCATTCTCAATATCTGCTCCCTATGTATCGAGATTCCTTTGATATCTTCTATGCGGTAACCCTATTCCGTATCTCTTCTCATCTTACTGTCCAGATCCCTTCGCCCACTAACGCCTCAAAGGCATAGCTTCACTTGCCATAACCCATAATCTGTGCGGCAAGGAGGAAGATTCTATACTCACGAGAGGCATGAGCTTGTTAGCAAGGAGAGCTAAGTGTTTCGGAGCGAAATCGGAAGTACATACTGACTACAGAATACTTGTGCCGTAATCTCTGCAATCAATAACAAAGGAATCTCGATTCTTTAGCGCAGGTATCCAAACACAGATCAAAGTCTAATCTCGCTAGAATATCAATATGCATTTGTCGCGAGATTATGCTCTTGCAGGGAAACAAGGATACAGGGGATACAGTAATCCTGTAGAACATATTCGTATAGAACTGAACGTGATTAACTCGTGTAGCTGCGCGATATGCGTTTGGTCTTTCTTCTTAGACTGTCTTTTCTAACCGACTGCTGTCGGGGGAAGATTTACGCATGGAGTCTCCGAAAAGCATCGTTGCGACTCTCAAACGAAGTTTGAGTCATACCATTCTGAGAGATGTAAGAGGTTCTTATAGTACATAGGAACCGGTCGAGAAACAGAGATTTTTATTGCAAATCACATGAGGCACATTCTCCGGCGTATTGAAGGGTGGAAGGAGTCCCTTCATAAGAATCTTCTGATGAGAAAAAACCCCTCAAAAAAACACTTTACTGACTCTGGTTATCATTGTCGCATTATGAAAAGAAAACTAAGGCCTATCACTCTTCGTCCATCTTTGGTTCATTATACCCTTATCTTTGTAATAATACTATCCATTGGGACGTCAGAACAGTAAGTTGCAGTTCTCTGGCCTTGGTATAGCAAATGGAAATGCTATTGGGTAACTGATGTATCGAAATGGCCCAAGAAGAATAACTAATGCAGTTCAGACTCTAGATATTCAACAGAAAACACTCCATGATAAGGACATACAAATTAATATTCTGTAGTTAGCCTCAATAGAAATCGAAGCACATCAGCAACGCATAATATATGACCTGGTCATTAAATGTACATACCGATTATACTGAGAGAAAGACCTAATAGCACTACAATTCCTACCGAGGTCGCAATAGTATCCGCGGCTTAACAAACATACCCATAAAGACAATAAGAAAAGCCAATCATGAGCCTTTTCTTCTATCTCACTGCGAGAGGGATTCTTTTAATAGAGAGAGATAGACACTCATTACAGTTATATTTCACTTATCTTGATTGGTCACTCCAGCTGCGGCTGGTCCCATCTCAGGGGCCACTTTCCCTATTCACTTTTTGGTCAAATATCCGCATCAATAAAGTAGCGACTAATCACCTGCCGGAATATCGCACTACGTTCTTGTTATATTGCTAAATAGACATCATGTGAAGCCACCAAAC
The DNA here is from genome assembly GCA_034509725.1 of Sesamum angolense. Lineage (NCBI taxonomy): Eukaryota > Viridiplantae > Streptophyta > Magnoliopsida > Lamiales > Pedaliaceae > Sesamum > Sesamum angolense. The sequence goes on along the minus strand of JACGWL010000004.1, from coordinate 3,037,153 downwards.
GAATTTCACCGAAATCACAAGAGAGTCACATATCAGTCAGATTAGATTTCATGAGACAGAAAGAGCGCCACTCCGTAATATCTATATTCTACAACAACTTCAATAGCTTTTCCTGCGGTTCCACCCAGCTGGATAGCTCGTCCACGCAAATCTACGAGAAACACTAAGTAGCTGAATAATGTGTGTTCATCGACTGTCTGGTAATCCTGCGATAGGAGTTTGATGACTCGGTGGACCTTTAAACCGTGGCTCATAATTGTTTCAGTAGGAATAGGAATGGTTGCTAGCGACTATTGGGTGTTGGCACTAACTTGCTCAGCAAAAGGTAATGAAGAGCACCACTGAACGACATTGACGCTTATTGAGGAACAAAGCGGCTCAGGTTTTTGTGTGAGCATTATTGAGACCATGATTCATGAATATCATGAATAACATGTGTAAGTAATGTAAAAGCTGTGAGAATCAATTCAGTTGATCTCACCATCAAGTAAGGAATCTGAAATCTAGCTCTACTTTTCTCAATCAACGATTTAAATTTATACCTCCTCTAATATTGTTCTCATTGTTTCTTCGACAAAGAAAGAGACGAGAATGCATCTTTCTACGAGCTTCCTACCATACTGTGGATTACTTTCATCTCTTTTTCGATCTTCGAACATACATCACCTTTTCTAAGTGTGTGCATACTTCACCTTATTGTTCGATGTAATTGGTAGGAACCTACCCACTGTGGACAAGATATAAGGAAAGATCCACTTATTCCTCTGATTCAGGACAAAGGACGCTGAAAGAAAATTCACCACACTTCTACGAAAACTTCTACATCTCTAAGTCAATTAGGCAATAAATGATGAAAATAGGAATCTAAGTATAGATAATTCAAATCACTACCAATAGTATAATGACATTTAAAATATCAGTAATAACATATCCGAAGACAGGCATGAGATTGAGGTAGATGCATTGAAGAAAATAGCCAAACCAGATCTTTTCTCTCTTGTACTTCAGCAAGTTATACACGTATGACCTTGCATAATTCTATACTCATTTCTCTCATCGTGGACTATAAGAAAAGACTGACACTAATACCATGCTCTCTTGCGATCTTGCATATCTCTCTTACTAAAAACTCTTCTACAAGAAAACAAGACAGAGACATGATAGGGCGTCTTTTCCTAACTCACTGGCGAAGATGGATATGTGCCGACAGAATCGACAACGAGAGCAAAAACTCATACCAACACCTGAGAACCACTCCTGGATGGAGGAATTTCCTCTAAATTATTTATATGACTCCAGAAGTTAGTTTCAGTAAGGTAAGCGATGACAAAAACTCGCAACGCGCAAGAACTCGAAGGAATAGAAAGGAGCAAGGGCAAATAGAATATCCAACGGATAGATTGATGGTGCTTAACACTCGCAATTGCGCGAGATTCTTCAAAAAATCGACAGATACAAATTGTAGTGACTAATGCGTACGAGATGGTCCCTCAGCTAATAACAATGAATAGCAAATCTCATTTTACTCTATGTCCTGACTTGCTCACAAATACGTACATCATAGACAAATGCCGGGGTAGATTTCTTATTTCATGATCGAATATGCGCTCGAGGCTGGCCGGGTCGGTACCTATGGCGACTGCTAGAATGTACTCTTCTCCTCCTCTCTCTTCATCGCTTTATCTTGTTGACCATCAAGAGCCTTGACCACTCCTAACATCAGAACAGTCACGATTTTTTCTGGGTCATGTTATTAGCGGCGGACGCAAGAGGAGAATACGCACCATCAGTTAGAGAGCTCTGTTGAAAGAAAACTGGGGGGCAAGAAGTAGATATGCGAGCTCCGCCTTTGTTATGCTTTTTGTATAGGGTCAAGTACACCTAAGCAGCGCTGAGGAACAAGAAATATGAAGTCTGTGAGATAGCATTAGATTAGCTACTATAAGAGAGATGGATGTGTGTCTATGTGTGTCGGTGTGTTGTTTGTGAGAGACGGCGTGTGCGTCTCTTTAGTATAGAGATATACAGTGGAGATATTGGAAACTATGATTGGGGTTCCAACATAACGTGGTTATGAAAGGTGATATTTCGTGCACTTCAAGACGACATATAGGGCTCGTGATTAGACAGTGGTATGAGGAGATTTTTAGGAATGTGCGTCGACACTACACCACCAGATTGGATTGTGATTAAAGAGACATTGGAATCCCTTCTCACCCCTTTTGAACAGGACATTTAGAAACACACGGACCAAGCTCGACCAATAGGCGACGAAAGTGTCTATAACGTAGGTCGTTGGTTTTTGCTTCAAAAGTTCTTTGGAATATATCACACGTGAAAGGTTAATAGGGGGTGAATAATTTTCATATGTAACACGTTGCATCGATTTTATGATTGTCGTGTATAAAGTTATTTTATCATCTTGAATAGAATATAGTGAGGAAAAGCACCGCCTGGATCAGAATACTCAAGATTAAATTGCGACTAGCGTACTAAGCTCTCCAATGTTTTCTAAATAAAGTAAAAAGCGAAGACATTTAAGTAGATGGTTAGCAAAAAGCTAATGCACAAAGTTAGCTACCATTATTTTCTTCATTCACACTATATATGGATAGGAGCGGTCGTAATGACTTCTGTCATAGAGTGACGATTGCATTGATCATTTGTGGCTTATCATTGGTATAGATACCATTGATCTAGATTTTCCCAGAAGTACATATATGAAAGCTATGAAAAGATATAGATTCTATATTCTCTTATCATTGTTAAATATGGAGTTGCAAGATGTATATTATTAGTCTCAATTTATATATGGATATAAATGCGTAATTGCACATAATCCAAGTATATCACTGTCTTATGAATATTCACCCAGATGGTAAAAAGGATATAAATTAAATTGTATAATGGGAAAGATGTAGTGAAGGTAGCGGTTAGACTTAACTCTGAAATGATGGGGATTGCCGGGACTTTCACAAAAATATATATAGCAGCCTAATAGTATAAATGATGCAATTAAGATCCTGAAAAAACGAGCGAGGCAATGGTGTGTGTTTTCGTATGAATAAGGTGCACTCTCTTTTCTTCTTTCACATCGTTATCAATTTCATTTTTAGTAGTTTACGCCAATGCAATAAATTTATTTTCATACTGAATTTATTGTGAATAAGAATAGGCAACTAGATTTGGAGGATTTCGTCCGTCTCTATTTGTAATATCACCTATTATCCTATACCAACATAGAGCTATATGAGACTCAATACTTCACTGTGCAATTGTTCTTTCTGTATATCTTTTAAAAAAATATCAAGGAGTAAAATGTAGTTAGACTGACACTCTTAGCATCAACTCATATATCCTTATAGGAATGTTGCATAGGAAACAATCGGAAAAAATCTCTATTACTCGAACTTATCTTCGTAAGAAACACAAATTCATCAGATCTTTAGAATTTCACTTCTCATATATATAAAACAGTGCCAATTATGTAAGAAAAAGAAATCAGTTCTAATAGTCCGATTATTTCTTAAATTCTAGCGGGTACTTAACTCTCTCATCACTGACTATAAAACCATCCGCACCGTCTTATAATACTACATGCAAAATGAGGAATAACTCGCGCAATAGTTCTTGTAGCTTTCTCTATAGTTCTTGTCACGGGTCGCGGTCAGTAGTGTCTTAATCCTTATTATAATCTATATTGAATGATAATGCATTTGTCATTATGTTAAGATAAGGAAATTGAATAAGATAATTTCATTTAACCACTATACTAGGACAGTTGGTTTCAATAAATTAAAAAAATAATGAGAAACATAAATCCTACATATTCTTAACACCAACGAATCAATCTGAAGATAATAATAGGGTAACGAGAGGAGTAGGTATGGTATTGAAAGAGAAAGTGAGATAGACAAAAAATCTCTCATGTGTTCGTTTAGACGGAGATACTATAAATCAGATAATTACGCAGATAAAAGAAAATATTATAAATATTTTTATCTTATACGTTTCAATACCTACTTTCTTAATTTATATTTGTCGGTGAGATTCAAGTTCATACTTTAAAATATGGAATTTGACTATAGAGTTCTATAAGAGGCATGTAATGAACAAAAAACGTAAGAAGAAGTACTTAATTGAAGAGTCCCGTGAGAAATTGGGCGGTGAAGATTCTGCTTTACTGTTAACGTATCTACGCTCCTGTAATGAGTCTAAGTGACGGAGTCTGCATGCACACTGTGTAGAATTCCGCGGTTATTTGAGTAACTTTATTTTTTTTATATTTTTTATACTTTATTTTCATAATTTCCAGGTTTGGGAAATGAGCGTTTCTAAACAGGTAATCGCACTTCGTGCATGACATAGTATTCAATAATATTTTTATTGTAATAATTTAGAAGTATTGCGACTGAACTGTATAGATAGAATCGGATGCAATAGGTATTTGATGATTTTACATTAATGAAGACACGTCGTTAATCTCAGATATCGGCAAATCGAACCAGAAAAAATGAGAGCACTATGAAATAAGAATAGGAAGTAAGCGCTCATCATTCACTATTTCTCTACCATGATATTCCAAATTTAGGATATGTAAAAAGGCAGTGATATAGTATACACGAAGACACACATGTCTATTTGTGTAGAAAAAAGAGTAGAAGGGTATACATATATGATATTGTAGATCTACACTAGCAGCAAGCATAATTTCTTACAGAGTCAAGAACTAGCTAGTCGCTGTGCTTTATCTTCTAAAATTACATGTACACACGAGAGAGATTCTGACCCTAGAAATATACGATTTTCGTAACTAACAAGGTGGGTGATTTGTCACCTACCCTGCATGTCATCTGTAAAGTATCTTAGCAGATGATTTTGTGAGTAAATGAAGTCTAGTGCTATTAAATTCTATTATGAGTGAAATGAAATTAATTAATTCTTTGCAATAAGCTATCGTGCTAAATTAACAACGCTCTATGGCAATGATAATTTTTAATATAGCCTTATAATACTTCGGCTTTCTCCTTTCCTTTTCTTTTCCTTACTCTGGGAATCCTCTATTCTGATATTGGAACGGGAGAATTTATCCATGTGATTAGTAGAATCTAAGCAATAAACTCAAATACATCTGGCAAAATAGGGCTCTTACTCTCTGTATGATCTTGCTTAGGTTGTATATTTACTTATCATAATTTTGTTTTAAAATTATTAATTTTTTAGTTTGAAATGTGCATGTAGATTCTATTAAAAACATTGAAAATATAGAACTTTCTAACCAATTTATGTAAATTAGCTAGGATTCAGCTTGAGAGCAGCACATTTTTTTTGAGTGTGGTCGGTTCGTATGTCAGGAGATGACATTTTGTATTTGGGGGCTAAAAGTCGTTATATTATGAAGGTCTATTAAAGCAAGCAGACTTAATCATTATATTACTAAGATAGGTTAATATGTTCTTTGAGGAAGATTTATACACCACCATTATCAATCCTTATTTTAAATGAAAATTCGCAGATAGGTAATTTGTTTGTAGTCATATAAAGTAGATTCACTCCCTAAGCTTATAAGATGTTAGTAAATGTAAAATTTGTAATTAAATTTCAAGATTTATTAAAAATATTATAAATAAGAATTAGTCTTGAAGTATCCGCTCCTTCTCATCATAAATGAAATACATAATAAATTGGATGTAGTCCGCTCTCAATCTCTATTATATGTGCTTTTAAGAGAATATATATAGCCTCCCTTCTTCTGTCTTGTACTAACGTCCTATTCCCACACCCATATTTATCATAATATCTCTCTGTTAGCTAGTAAATATCATAAGAAACTTAAATATTTAGGAGAATGTTCTACTAATTATAACATGACTCATAATATCAGTTACACAGGACGGCCAGTATCCAACTAAACTCATTGTAAGAGTGAGAGAACAATTTTCATTGGTGCTTATGTCGACACAAAGGCAACGTTTCTACCATAGTAAAGAATGTGCGGGCATTTCTTCAACGTTTAGGAGGCCATAAAACCACAACGATTTTAGTCAAGCTATATTTCAATATTCTGAAAAGCGAGATTTGAAAAAAAAGGCTCTTTTAGAAGGAACAATAAAAATGAAATATAAATAGACAAAGTATTAATTTAGTCTTGCAAAAACGAATGTATAATTATAGAATTGAGATAGAGATAGAGATAGAGATAGATCATTGAGAGTGATGGGCTCAATAATTTCACTTTGATGTGAAAGAAAAAAGAGTATCCACTTGAAAATGGTATAAATTCTAAAGACAAACAACAAGTGTCAAGTGGATTATAAATGAATGATGGAATTTCTTGAGAATATACTGTTTGAAATAAAAAGAAGGTAACAAGAACAACACTCATTATAAATTGAGTAAATTGTAACCGACTTTTTTAAAACTTGTTATAATTATAAATATTTTTATTATTTGATAAATTACAAATAACTTTTTGAAATTAACGATCGTCTAACAAAATAATATATTTTGTTGTTTGACAAAATTATAAATACCATCATGAAATTAACGATCGTCTAAGAAATACCATCTTGTTATTCGACAGCCCATTGTAGAGGGTATTTATTAGACGACTGTTAATTGCAGGAGATATTTATAATTATTACAAATTTAACAGGATACCCTTATGAATATTATATATTATCAGCTAATTTTATTACTATTTTCACCTCATTTATATATATTAATGTTCTATATATATATATATATTATTGGTATAAAATAAATACAATAATTGCCTTTTTCTTTTCATTGTTTATGGTATTTATATATTATGCAGCATGCACATGTATTCATATTATTCTTCTTGTCTCAAATCTCAACCCAATAATTAATGAACCTAAGCATGCATATTCCAATATTATATATTCGACTTATTTCATCTGATTAATTAATAAATAATTGTTGGTATATTATCTTTTTTAAGAAAAATAACGAAGCAAATATTTTTAATATGATAATCTAGATACCAAAAAGTGACTACACCTTTCAATGGTGTTAATTATTTACGCCGACAATATAATTTTGAAACAAAAAAGTTTAAAAATTAATTTTCCGAGTCTTGATTATATTTTTTCTTTCAATTCTTTTTTCCCCTATTCTTTGAGTAAATATATTTTTAATAAATTCAAAAAATATATATATTTTTAATTGGATAAGATAAAAATATTTTGAAAGTAGAAAGAATTCATGAGATGTTACTCAAAATGAATGAGAGAAGAAAAGGAAAATGAAAGTTTAAAATAAAGAAAATAAAATGGAATTAGGGGAGAAAGAGAAAAGGTTAGATTTATTGAGAAAGATTAAAGAATATAGAAAAAATTATATCAAATTAAAAAAAAAAAAAGTGAAGATACCAAAACTATGCTTTTCAATTATAACGGCACAAATAATTAGAGATAAAAGATAATTTAGGACGCAAGTACTAAGACGTGGCACTCTAATCAAACAAGGTTGAAAATCAAATTTTACTATTAATGCAGATAACTATCTTGACGTCCATCTAATTAATTGCTCTACGACGTTCGTTATGGTTCACTGATTAAATTCAAATATTGTCGCACTCACGATATAAATTTGAATTATTGACAATGCTTTTGGTGATGCTAAACATACATCATGACATGTGTATTGATTCTCACATGATTATACCTTGATTTTGTGCTACAGTAAGTCAGTTATAAGGACTCTAATCGACACATATGATTCGGACAAAATCTATTTTGATGGGTTTATGAGATGTTACCCTACCTTTCCATCTAAAAAAGAAAAATATAGTTATTCTCTAAGTATTTCATAAAGTTCAAATTGGTGGTAAATACAAATGTTGCCTAATTCACAATGTAAAAGGTATGTTAGGTATGCTAAATGGTTGGTTGGACATTAGTACAACATTGGCAATGCACACTATTCTACCTTCTTTACTTGCCCACAATAAATATCTTAGGCCTACCTTTAAGGTGTACGATTAATTATATTATTAATTAGGGATAATTACGTTGACCTCCCTTGTTACTATGGGAATATACAAATTCCCCCTCTTACTATGAAATTACATAAACCTATCTTGTTGGTTTATTACCATTACAAATTAGCCCATCCATTAGTCAAACTAACGGTTAATACTGATTTCAGTCCAAATATTTATGTAACATTCATATATTTACAATCAGGCCTGACAAAAGACCACCCTCGCTTTCCTTCTCCATCAAACTTCTCTTTCATTTCATACGAATCATTCCCCCTTCCATAAGAGCCATGATGAAAAATCCATCGGTGGTCATGACTGATTTTCAAACTTGAAGGCTCACAAACAAATTCACCCTTAAGGGTATCTTTTAAGCAAAACATATAAAAACCCACCCAAGGGCAAAAATAGGAAGATTAAATAAATATTTGGATTGAAATTAGCATTGACCGTTAGTTTGTCTAATAGAGGGGCCAATTTGTAATGGTAATAAATCAACAAGGTAGGTTTATGTAATTTTCATAATAAGAAGGGGGAATTTGTATATTCCCATAGTAACAGGGGAGGTCAGCGTAATTATCCTATTAATTATTTATTTATAGGATACATTAATAGAGAGTATCTTTTTTGGTGTCTTTTTTTTTAATATTTAGTTTATTTATTTTTCATAGTTATTTCTTCTTCTTTTTTTTAAAGAAAAAGTTAATGGATTTTTTTAATTTAATATTAATTTATTAAATGATAAATATTTTATAAATAAATTAAATTTGCACATATATAAAATGTGTTATAAAGTACTATAATATACTATTGGTATGCGCACACTTGATGTGTGTACAAAGTAGTGATAGGAAGATAATTCAACACCAAGAATTGGGCACTTCGGCGCATTGTTTTTTAACATTTCGAGCCCATTGGGCCAGAAATGTGTACGAGCCCATTTGGTATTGGGCCAAATCTACAGCCCAAGAAACTGAAGCAAAACTTAAAGGAAAAAACGGCGCCGTTAAATCCTGCCGTAACCACAAAAGGGCACGTCCGTAAATAAGCCGCGAAACTTCCTCTAGCATCGTCTCGTGGCCTCCAAAAGTTTCCTCTGCATTTAGCCATTCTAAATTCCAATCCCCAAACCTCCAAAATCTAGTAAGATTACAAAAAATCTACACAAAAACAAAACAAAAATTGACTGAAAATTTTTGGAAAATTTTGAAAAAAGATGAGGAGCGGTTCAGGGGAGACGAAATTCGTACAAGAGCTGATCCTGTACGCGGCGAGCGCCGCTCTGAGCTGTTTGGTGCTGTTCGTGGGGCTTAAGCATCTCGATCCTAACCGCGAAGCAGCGAAGAAAGCCGTAGAGCACAAGAAGGAAATTGCTAAGCGTTTAGGCCGACCTCTCATTCAAACCAATCCTTATGAGGTTTTATTATTTGATTCTCTTTTGTATTATTGGATATATTTATCTTCTGCTGTTTGGTCTTTTGCTCTGTTTTACTTTGAATTTTGTTTTTGTTTAATTTCGTACATGCGGCAGTTTTATGATAAAATATGATTTTCGGTGTTTATTTGGTTTTGAGTTCGTGAGGAAAGGCTACGCAAAATTAACAGTTTTGGTTGTGATGACTATTTTAGCAATCATTCAATTGTAACTATATGGTTTGGTATTTACTAGGAGGTTGCACTTTCTTGTAATTGCTGATGTATCTACTTGGTGATTTTTGATATATCATTCTGTATTAAATTCTTTTGTTTTCCAAAAGTAATGTTGGTTTCAATGCAATGACAAGTTTCATGTGGTTTTGGCTGGGGGCATTCTTGTTTTAGATTTGATAATGATGTTTTCAGGGTAAACTTTGTCCGAAATAATTAAGAAGAATATGGTGGCGTGAAATGTTGAATGAAATTTCAAAACTGTTGAACATGATGAAAGTGAAGCTATAAGTATGCTGTAGAGTTTGCTTGGTCCTTGTAGTTATTAATCTATTGGAGCTTAATCAGAAGTCCTTAATAAGCTTGCTATAATATATTGTTTTAGAACTATGAAATAACGGAACTTTGGCTTTTGGAGTTGCGCTATGGTTTTGGTTGAATACCTCTAATTGTGGTCTAACTAAATATAATAGTGCAATTTGCCAAGTTTTAGCTCGGGTTAATTTTGTGCTTATTTTCCTCAAAGTTGCCATGTGAAATAAGTATGGGATATAGAAGCCACATAGGTAATATAATGTTGCCGTTTATGTTCCCATCCAATTGCTCATAACTTATGCGGACAATTGGAACAGGCTTTTTATGCTCAAGAGCTAAATTTTAACATATTGGATCTTGTTGTTGAGGAAAAGGGTCTATTCTCACTGTTAATTTAAGCTTATTTTAATGCCAGATGTCTTTAGGTGTATACCTGTTGTGCTTACCATTCATCTATTTCAAATTTTTGTAGGATGTTATAGCCTGTGATGTTGTCAATCCTGACCATATAGATGTGAAATTTGACTCAATTGGAGGATTGGATGCCATTAAACAAGCATTGTACGAACTAGTGATTCTTCCTCTACGAAGACCTGAGCTATTTGCTCATGGGAAACTTCTTGGTCCACAAAAAGGGGTTTTGTTATATGGACCACCTGGCACTGGGAAGACAATGCTTGCCAAAGCAATTGCAAAAGAATCAGGGGCTGTTTTTATTAACGTGAGAATATCCAATTTAATGAGCAAATGGTTCGGCGACGCACAGAAACTAGGTGCTCATACTTCATTCATCTTGTAAAGTGCTTTCTCCCTCTTATACCACCTATTGCATCATGTTCATTCAGAGTATAAAAACGAGATGCATAAAGTCTTGCGCTTCAGTGTTTTAATGGTTATAAATGATGCAATTGTATATCTGATAGTTCTTAGTCATACATTTAATTGCTATTTATTTTTTTTTTGAAATGGAAGAAAAATGGGCCGGGGTGGGGTGGGTTTGGAGGTTGTCTGTTTCAGGGCTTTTGGCTTTATCCTTGTAAGACTTGCTTTTAAATGGATGCCTTGGAGTTTTGTTTATTGTTGATACAAGTCAGCTGTATTGGTTCATGTAGCTTCTTTTACTAATTTAGTATTAATCTTCAAGTGTATAAAGATGGAGGGATTCTCAATTCATTAGTCGAAGTATGCTGGATTAATTGCCTGCTCATTTCACTAATTTTATAATTTATATTGTTTCTGATTCAAGTTGAATGTTTTCAAACTCCTTTTGTTTAATAGTATAAGATTGTTTTTTGGTTATTAAGATTGTTTTAAGACACTAAGGGTTTTCAGTTTCATCCCTTTGCTTCTCTTTCAAAATAATGTCTCCTACTACTAATAAACTTATTCTTATGCTTCTGAAAGGGAAAGTGAAAAGTATATTGTGATTTTTTCTTCCTTCATCCTATCTATTGGCTATTTTTTCTTTTTGTATATGTCTTTACCACATGTCCTTCACTTGAAATTCGGGTGATAGTTTCTGCCTGTAAGGTTTGCATATAGGGATTTCTAAAATCTCCCATTTCCTGTAATGATTTCTTTTGTTTCATTTCATATGCAGTGGCTGCTGTGTTCAGCTTGGCCTACAAACTCCAGCCAGCTATTATTTTCATCGATGAAGTGGACAGTTTTTTGGGCCAGCGCAAGTCTACTGACCATGAAGCACTAACAAACATGAAGACTGAATTTATGGCTTTGTGGGATGGTTTCACCACTGACCGTAAGTTTTCTATTGATCTCTCTGGAGGAATTTTCTTTTCTTTCCCCTTTTTCCTGCTATCTAAGAAGTGCTAGTTTGATTCTGAAAGTTATAGATTAGTTATGGTGATTCCAACATGTCCAAGTTCCATTGATTACTATGCTAGATAAGGTCTTTCTGTTAATGCCATGTTTTTATTCATACAGAAGATGCTCGGGTCATGGTGCTTGCTGCTACCAATCGTCCATCAGAACTTGATGAAGCAATTCTTCGACGACTTCCTCAGGCATTTGAAATTGGGATACCTGATCGGAAGGAGAGGGTTGCAATACTGAAGGTTATATTAAAGGATGAGAAGGTTGAAGATGGCATTGATTATGACCACATAGCTGCTCTATGCGATGGTTACACTGGTTCAGATCTTCTTGAGCTCTGTAAAAAGGCTGCGTACTTCCCGATTCGGGACTTGCTTAATGATGAGAAAGCTGGAAAACCGTCTCAGGTTATTTTCTCTCTTTCTTTTCTGTTTGTGCATCATCTTTACCTTTCAATTGCCTTCAGCAGTAATCTAGCCTCTAGATATATTGCAGAAATGTTCAGTTATATATTGGTGCTTGTTGGTGATACATGAATGCATCAAGTCATAAAGGGCCCATATGTTGAGATTTACTCATCATCTTGGTTTTCTTCTGTGATCTTTTCTTTAGGAGCCAAGGCCATTATCACAGGCAGATTTGGAGAGAGTCATTGCTACAACCACCAAGACGAAGGTCGCTGCAAGCGAATACAGTAGATTAAGCTTGCAACAATCATCAGGATGGTCACGGCAAAGAGATTCAGATGATTATCAGGTCCAAGCTGCAATCAGTGAGCTATCTAAACTTGTCGTTTCCCAAATTTTGAACCTTCAGTCGGAAGCCCAAGATCCCTAATTTCTATGTACTTTCTCATATCTATGCACTAGGCCTGTTGCTTGTTTGATGAAGCATAACCAAGCGCTTGTGATTACTTTTTCAGTGGATTTGGTTAGAAATATTGCTGTAGGATCTACATAATTGTTTACTTCTTATTGGCCCACTCATCATCTTGGGACAACTAACTGCTTTGGCTTATGGACAATTTTGATTTTGCTTGCCGATTTCCATAGTTTCATGTTGATTCTGCTGGCTTCCAGTTTCTCCGCTTCCTCCAGTTCACGCCATCTTATCAAGTAAGTATTTATTCAAATGAATTGTGAATCGGTGGTGCCAAAATTTCATTTTATGTATTTTCATTCATACTTCACTAGTGACCGCGGCTTACATTGCTCGACTGATTATCCATTTTAGCTAGAACATTACTTCACCCTGCTTTCCACCCACCATAGAGTAAGGGTGTTTAAATCGGTTAATCGAACCTAGAAACCGAAAACCGAATCTTTAAAAAAAAACAAAAAACAAAACAAAAAACAAAAACCAAAAAAAAAAAAAAACTGAATTTTCGGTTCGGTTTAACCGGAATTTGAACACCCCTGCCACCGCCTGGTATAATACCAACAGTACACGCACGCCGAGTGCTTTGTGCATCGAATATTTGGATGATTGATACATGCTCTATCTTTTTAAAAATAGCAAGTATTTGTCAATCATCCATGTGTTTAGTGCAGCAAAAACCAGATACAGTATAGTTTTAGTCGCGTGGTTAGAAGTGTCGTTTATTCTTTACAGCTGACGGTTGTGCTTATGTGATTAGGTGTCTGTTGGGCAATGATTTTGATGAAATGAGCGTGTTGTCGTGACTAGATTTTTTCAGTTGGATAGTTATAATGAGGTTAATTAATTAATTTATTTTCATTATAAAAGGGGTATTGTTTAGTACATGGAAAAAAGAGTTTCGAGTACGTTAAACTATAAAACACACGCATTAATGTGTTTGTCAACAATTTGAGTGAAGTCCACACTCCACACATTGTTCAAATCCAGCGTTAACTTGTATAATCATCTTTTCGGTTTTTAACAAGAAGAATTGCATATCCACTTTGAGAAAATTTTGTCAAAATCCGATTTGGCCAAATTTGAATTAACTATATGATAAGTGAATTCTATGTGATTGGTGTATAGTTTAGGATAAGTGACCATTTTGTGATTAGATTGGTTTGATCGAACTAAGTTTGGACTTTTAAGCTATTTAGAATTGCAGTTTTGTAACTAATACGATTAAAATGAAAGAGCATGTTAATTTTTTTAAAATAATTCAATTTTTTTTCTTCTTAGTTATAGGTTAATTTCTAAAAAATATTATAAAACATTGAGGTTTTAGGCCTACGAGGTTATGAATCGAATTTTAAATTTGCATACGTCTATTAGAATATCAATTTGTTGGTTGTAGATTATTATTTAATGTTGAGGGTTGATATTATTTATTATATATGATTAAAAATTCTTGACAAAGTTTTATACTATATTCATTAAAAATAAGCGAGCGCAAATTAAACGTGGTAGCTTGATACATATTATATACAATATACCATTCCATGCAAGATAAAATTTCAAATTAATCGGGGAAGCGGATACCGTTATGTAGTAGGCATTCTTGGGCAGACGGGGAGCCGCTACTGCATGAATTTTAGGTAAATTACAGCTAACTTTTATGAGATTTAGATGATTAATTGAATTTTATTGTTTTACACTTACTAAAAAAAAAGGTCGAATAGTTTTAGGGTGGGTAAAATAAATATTCCATAAAGAATCAATTTATAAAAATATTTAATTTTTAAAAATATATATAAAATTTGATCGGTTAAAATAAATCAAATGAAAATCTAACAAATGTCGACGGAATGATCTTGTTGCTAGATGAACATTGAAATTAGAGAGTATTTATAATTTTTTAAATAATAAAAATATATTTATAATTATATTAAGGGGAAAGTAATGTAATTTACCCATAAATTTATAATGACATCAGAGCGAGTCCATGTCTTGTCATTGATAATAATAATGGGAGTGTAGCACATAAATAGGGGTGGTGCAGTATTTAAATTTTGTCAGATGTGGAGTCCAAATTATTAAGGGGAGCAGTATTATTTATAACGATTAGCTTACCTTTGGGTTTGGGTTTGGGTTTGGATGAATGATGATGATGAGCATGATTTGTCGCTGTCCCACAGTTGACTTCGGATGTCTGATGTTGTGACGTACCCCGCCTTCATAGTTAAGGCATCCTTGTTTCACTACAATGCATGGTCCATCCAAATTGCACTTTTTCTCCTTTGTGTTTTCAACAAGTGAATAAAAAATCCTGTGCTGTGTTTTAAAAACAAATAAAAAAACCTTCAGTAATTTTTAAAACGCTGCTTAAAATTTCAGAAGCTAACGAGAGGTGGAGTGTACTTGAGGGTGGTATGATTATTTATGAATTTTGATACTTATTATTATTAATTTGACAAAAATATCCCTATATTGAGTTTAAAATTACCATGATCAAACATACTTATTCTCACTTTGTTTTTAATTGATTTTTTTTTTTTTGCATTTTCATGCCTATTAAAAAGTAAATAATTTTTTTCTTAAATGTGTTTATTTATATATCATACAAAAAATATGTATATGTTTTCTTATAAATGTGTAATTTAAATAAAAAATTAAATTAAAATTACAATACAAAAGATAGATACTAAGTTCATTTCTTAAAATGTAAATATTATATCAACGTAAATGTCAATGAACAATAACAATAATATTTTATTAACTTAAAAATATTTTAATAAATTATTTAAACTTAAATTAATAGTATATGCATTTACAATTAAAATTTTAATACTTTCTTTTACTATTTTAAAATTTAGAAAATAAAAATCAATTTTTCTTATAATTTAAAATTTTTGTTTTTTTTTTCTTAAATCAATTTTTAAATTTATTAACAACTTAAATATTAGTCAGGTTTTTATTTAAAAAAAAAAAAAGAATGAAAACGTGTTAATAGCAGTATTTTGATAGATCCGTGAATACAACCAAAACATGCATGTTAATTGAAGAAACACAAACATGCATAGGGGATAGGAATATACACACTTGGCGCTTGGCGGTTTCATCGCATTTCCTTTTGATTCAGCGGTCAAACCCAGGAAGGAGAAATGAAGCAGAAAGAGGTTGAATTGGTCGACAATCGCACTCCACTCCGCTCTACAACTATGTATTCAAATGTTTGAAGAACCAACACCTGACATGTCCAAAACTAATTGCCCGCCCTTGGAGTAAAATGTAATTTAAGCCCAACACAAGGGATAAAAAGTTGCAATTATGATCAACTACCTTTTTGTTATTTCCAAAAAGGGACTCCTAAAACACTTTCTTCTTTCCTTCATCTTTATTTTACTTTTAGGATAATTCTGTTTACACCCTCTAATTTCTGACTAATCATCCATCCCTACTTTTTAAATCACTACATTTTATACATTCATATAAAATATTTGGTAGTTTCTTTTAAATAGATCATAAAAATTGGCAGCTATGGGTTTTACAATTATGCATAAAAACAGTGGTAGTTTTTTTTAAATAATCATAGATTAACGAGTGTAAATGTAATTATTTTTTTATTTAGCATTTGGGCAATGAAAATATTCCACGCCAATTACATTACAAAATATAAAAGACTAATGGAACATCTTAAGCTTTTTTTCTTGATTAACAAAATAAGGGTGAGATCCGGAAAAATGAAAGGGACAAATGGTTTCAGAAAAAACAGGCAGACACACCACAATATTTGAAACACTTACTTGCATTAGGTAGCTGTCAGGCTTGTGACTTTACCCCAATAAAAGAATGAAGATACACTTTAACTATTACTGCTACTCCAAACCCCAATACCCAGTTTTTTCCACACTCTATATTGTCTCCTAATCAAGAAAATAACATATATATATATATATATGTGCGCGCGCTAAAAAGTTGATAGTAGTTAATTAATTACCTATATCTTTGACTTATCAAACCGAAAATCCGCTTAATTGTTGACTAATAAATCAAAAGCATCTAACTAATGATATTTTAATCTAATGATTGAGGTTAAGTTTAAAATCTCATAAATAAGTTTGAGTTATACGGATCGTGTAGGTATTTGTTCAATTTTGTGCTAGTTATTATAATTCGTTTATACATATATTGATGTATAAGTTGAATCAAAAGTTAAGGCAATGTACTGTTTACAGTTCTTAATATATTGATGTATTGGTTGATTTGATAGCTTTATCTTACACGTTTTACCCATCACATAAACTATCATTATTGCACTTTTATTTTAAATTCGATCACACACCTAACAAAAAATCTCATTTCAATTAAATTCTAATTCCATCTTTTTTTTTTTTTTTTATTAAGATGAAATTACAAGTAATCACAAATGTTGTCCCAAGAAAACCTAAAACTTAATATCCTACAGTAGGCGTTCTGACCATTATAATTGTATATATAGAAATTTTCAAATTAAATTATATTTAAGTCCACCTAACATAATGACATTCATCATTGCCATTAACTTGATTTGAGAGTGTATTATTGTATCATGACTTCTTGGCTACATTGGATTTCACCTATCCAATCAAATAATATATGATAAGTAAATTCTACTTATTATATGATTGGTTTAATAATTAAGTGTAATTAAATTCGAATTCAACTACAATTTTAAGTGGGATGTCCTCATTTTTCATGTGTTGCAAAAAATATTTACTAATAATGATGCTAATTTTTTATTTCCTATAACAACAGCTATATGTTTCAGTTAATCATAAAAGTATATTAGGCGACCGACACAAATAGTTAGCTATTTTAGAGTGGTTAGAAATTTATTATTTTATAATTACATCGTTATCTCCTAATATTTGATGTAATTATGCATAAACCTCATGTAATTTGAAAATTTCTATTTAATTATCTAATATTTATTTTTGTCTGATAAATAGATCATTCCTTTAGTTAAAATTACCGAATTTGTTTGATATGAATAAAAAAACTGAATGAAAATTCATATTTACGCCAATTGATTTATTACTGACTTACTACATGTCAGACAAATCTTTTACGATCCAAACAGAAAAGATTTATTTGATTTGTAATAAGTGAGTAGCAAGTCAATCGAGAGAAAATATGAGTTTCATCCAATTTAATATCGATAAATTCAATAATTTTGAATTAAAATAAAATGTAAATACATCACATATGCAGAGAGAGTGCAGTGAAATTATCACTTTTCTCTTCTTTAATGTTTATGTAAAAAGTTTGACAAATTTCAAATTAATAAAAGGATATTGATGCATGTCTGTATTGACTAATGGTCAATAAAATTATGTTGAGCCTTCCCAATTGTCAAGCACACGCTAAACCCAGTCACGGAAAAACAGCTACATGCGCATCAGAAAATTCACACACACAAGAGACTACTACCTCTCCTCGACCTAAAATATTTGACTAAGCACAAATCCAACAGTTGCCGTGTGACGGCGATTAATTTTTTTTCCACAAAACTCAATCCCAAATCCACCACACCATTTAAATAGACCCTTTCAACATTCCTCCTTCAAACTTGATGACTAGTTTATTTTCCCCTACTACAAACCCCAAAAGATAAACTAAATTCATCATTGATCCATCTTTAATGCCAATGATTCCCACCTCCGATTCCTTTGCTTCCCAGACTCTCATCAATTGATCAATCATTCTGCCCATAATCTTTTCAATCAATCGGAGACCCTTTTTGGTTTTGCCTTTAATTCACTAATTATCACCTCCAAAACCATCATGTTTCTCGCAAATCTCGCTTTACTGGTTTTCTCCATCTTTTTTCTGATCGTGCTTTTCAGATTTTTGGCAAAAACAAGCTTAATCTATTTCTTGAAAAAGGGCTGGCGGTTCTTGGAAGAAAAATGCTACGTTTACCAGTTCTACAGGGTGCCGAAATTCAACGACAACATGCAGGAAAATCAACTCTACCGAAAGGTTTACACGTACCTTAATTCTCTACCATGCGTTGAAGATTCCGATTTCGCGAACCTCTTCTCCGGCTCTAAGTCCACTGAGATCAATCTGATTCTCGACGAGAATCAAACTATCGCCGATCACTTCCTCGGCGCGAGAGTGTGCTGGAAGATCGAGAACTGCGAGGAAAACGGCGTTAAGTCGTTCGTTTTGAAGATCAGAAAAAACGACAAACGCAGGGTTTTGGTCCCCTATTTGCAGCATATTCATCAAGCGTTTGACGAGATTGAGCAGAAGAGGAAAGAGGTGAGACTGTACGTCAACGTAGAGAACGGACTGCAGAGAAATGGACGGTGGAGATCGACGTCGTTCAGCCATCCAGCGACGATGGAAACCATCGTCATGGACGCGGATCTGAAGACTAGAATTAAATCCGATTTGGAGAATTTTTTGAAATCCAGGCAGTATTACCACCGCTTAGGCCGTGTTTGGAAGAGAAGCTATTTGTTGTACGGGTCAGCAGGTACGGGTAAATCTACATTCATAGCTGCAATGGCGAAGTTCCTGAGCTACGACATTTACGAAATCAATCTGCACAAAGTAGAAAACGACGCCGATCTGAAGTACCTACTCCTCCAGACAACGAAAAAGTCCATACTCGTGATCGAGGATCTGGACCGCTACATGACCGAAAAATCCACGGCGGTCAGCTTGTCGGGAATCCTGAACTTCATGGACGGAATATTTTCCTGCTGCGGCGAAGAGAGAGTAATGGTTTTCACCATGAACAGTAAAGACAACGTCAGCGCGTGCCTTCTACGCCCCGGCAGAATCGACGTGCACATCAACTTCCCCCTCTGCGATTTTACCGCGTTCAAAAGTTTAGCCAGCAGTCATTTAGGATTAAAAGATCACAAATTGTTTCCGCAAGTGGAGGAGATCTTCCAAACCGGGGCGACTCTCAGTCCGGCCGAGATTTGCGAGATCATGATATCGAATCGGGGTTCACCGAGCCGGGCGTTGAAAACCGTCATCACAGCTTTGCAAACTGACCTTGCAGGTAAGGTCAGAAGACGACTGAGCGGGTCCGGATCCGGGCGGGTTGTGGATGAAACGGAGGAGTCGGGTAAGGAAGGGCAAAACGTGATTCATCCTATGAAGGAGATCAAGAATTTCTACGGATTTTTGAGGGCGAGGAGTAGTAGAAAGGCTTCGTTGGACAAATTTGATGCTGAACCCATTGAAAGGGAAAATTCGGGTTCGGTCCATATTCATGATACTTGAATCGGGTTTTATTGAATTGAATTTGGGGCTCCGATAATTGGGTGTAGATGATATCATTTTTTCAGATGTTGCTTTTTGGGTCTTTGAAATGATTAGATTGACTTGTACAAGATTACTCCTAGCATATACTTGTACATTTGTGGAAAAAGTCTCTAAGCTTTTTTTTATTTTTTTTAAATTATAATATTAAATTGCATAACTTGGTACATGGCATGTGCTGTGTGTGTATTATTTTATGATACGAAATTATTTTGCATGTCATATTTTTTTTATCTCTTTATCAAAACTGAGAAAGAGTGGCGCACCACAAACATACCAAGGGAGATTGCGTTTGTATTATATGTGTCTGTTAGGATTTTCAAAAAATTAATTTATTATTACTATTAATTAAGATTTAACCAATTGAGAATCAACACACAGATAAAAACGTATATTTAACACTACTAAATACTCTGTCAAGCATTGAACCTGCATTGTATTTGTAAAAAGTAATTGATCTTAAGTCCTCGGCCATTAGGGCACAACAATTTACGGTCATGTTATGATTCTATATGTAATCCAAAATGTACACATGCAAATTTCCATTAGAATTTATTGGTTAAGTGTTTATTATTGTGTTAAAAAGTTATGTTTGGATGAGTATGTAACTTTTTTTAACATATTTTGTAAGATGTTTTAATATATAATATTTTCAGCAAAATAATTATAAAAAATAAAAATAAAATATTAGGATTTAGGAGTTTTCCTTTTAAAAAAAAGCACTGCGTTTTGCCGGTAACTCACTGTAACTATCATGTAAGGTTAGAGGTGTATTTTTATCCTAATTATGACAGAACTCCTAACTTTACAAATTATTAATACTTCTCTAAAGAAGTTGTTTACCAAAATCCTGATGATTCAAATGGCGAAAATTGGGCCAAAAGGGCCTCACAAATTCTCATGCAAATAGGCAACAAGGTATGAGGCCTGTGCCTCTTGAGGTGATATGCCCTCTTGGTTTGTTCGAATTCAAAATTCATCCATTTTGTAAATTTTGGACTCGTACCTCGTCCCGCCCCTTAAAACCTCTGACTCCGCTTATTTTGCTCGATTTAAATTTTAATTTTTGTATTAAATAACATCAATTTATATTTAATAATTTAACATACTTTTTTATCTAAAATAAAGTATATAATACAAATAATGCATTCAATTAATGTTTTGTTTTTTAAAACTAGTTGTCACTACTCATGGGAAAAAAATTGTGATATGAGATTGAGGACAAAAAATCATGATGAAAAAAAAAATTCATGAGAATAAAAAACGTGAAGTGATATGACATGGAAATTATATTTTATAATTATAGGTTTATAATATAGAAATTTATATAAAAACAGAAAAAAAAAATACATGGAGAAGTTTAGAGAGAAATATAGAGTAGTGGGTGAGATAAGTTTTTTTTTTTTTATAAAATTGTGAGATTATTTAAAAATTTTGAAATTGTGAGATTATAAAAAGTTTTTAGCTAATCATTTGAAAAATAGCCATAAAAATATAAAATTATAATTAATGCGTACCAAGACTCAATACTTAAGAGTTTCTAAAAAATTCTAAGATCAAAAGGGAACCAACATGCAGAATAAAAGTCAACACTCCAATACTTAAATGGTTGAACTTGAATTACTAAAAAAGAAATGGGAATAATTTGAAATAATGCAAGATAATTCCAAAATAAGTTACCTCAATAACCTATGTTAAGTTTTTTTTGTATTTTTTTTTAAATTTATTTTTTAATAATTAAAGTTACGGATTTAAGTATCGAAATTTTAATCTCTTCTCATTCAATTTTATGACTTTTGAGAAGTTATTTCAACCGTTGTAATGTTATTGGACCTCAGTGCATATAAAAAAAATTAATATAATGAATGTTTTTTTTATGATTTTATTTTCCAAGAAACCTTCAATTCCGATTTTTAAATTAGGACATAATATTTCTATAAACTCGATAAATATAGAGGTATTTTTATATTGAAATACTATCTAAATTGGATCTGATCCGGTCCTAATGTCCTATTATAAGAGTTACCAAACAGACTGAATTTGATTTCCTTTGGAATTTGGATTACATTAGCCCCCTAACCAAACACTCCCGAGTTGAATAGTCAGGTCTTGGAGTTTTACCCGTTTAGTTTTTTTTTTCTCTCTCTAAACACTCGTAGTCATAGCGTTTCTCGTCGTCGACTCAGATCACTGCTCTTCGATCTTCTGTAAGATACCTTCTATCTCCTCTCAAGTAAGATTAATCCTTGAATTTACGTATGCAGGTATTTCTTTCCTGAATTTGATGATATTAGAATTTGGAGCTGGAAAAATATTTGTGATTGTTATAGGGTTTTGAAGTGGGAATTTTATATTTATGTTCTTCAAGAGACGTAATGTATTGCATTTTAAGCTTAAGTGGTGCTTATGTTCTTTGAATGAGATCTTTTGTTATTATTCGTTCATATGCAGTTATAATTGGGGCTTGAACTGTGGATGGAATTTGTTGCAGGTGTTCCTGTTTGGGGTTTGATTGAACTAGAGTTAAATTTCAGCAATGGTAATGTTTTCTTTTAGGATATTTGTTGTTATTATTACTACTTTTTTTGTCCTGCTTCTAAATTTCTATTTCCTCTGCCTTAATTGACTTTTTAGTATGAAATTAATAGTCAACTTTTGTTTTTCAGAACTATATAATTGGTGCTTTTAAGCCGGCATGCAGCATTTCAGTTACATTTTCGGATGGAAAATCTCGAAAGCAGGTTTGTTTTTTATTGTTTTTGTGAACTTCTAGCATCTCTTTTGGGCCAAAGCAGTTTACCAAATACACTAAGGGTGCCTTCATTTTGCAATCTAATCAGGTAGCCAGTTTACTAATTGCTTTATCTCGAAAGGTATAATATGGAAAATTGCACTACATCGAGGGATGGGTTCGGAACAAATGTTAAAACTCCCCATATTTGCTTTTGAGCTGTGTATAATTGTGAGCAATGGTACATTTTTCTGATACTCAGTGGTGTGCATGGACAGTGATAGTAACTGTAGGCACTGGTTTTTGATTGTTAATTTTGAATGCTAGAGTGGTTCACTACAATTATGTTGCTCATTGGTGCAATAAGTTCTTGTGAGCAATTTTATCACACAGCAAAGCAGGATCAATATTTTCATATCCCCTGAATCCATGTTACTGTAGGTGGCACTGAAGAAGGAGAATGGTCAAACAGTAATGGTCCCACTCTTTCAAAGTCAAGAAACCATATCTGGGAAGGTATATCATGTTGTGCCACTGATATTACCATTTCCAATTTAGGTGTGAAGATCATTGTTAAGTAAAGATTTGTTTAATCATCGTGATGCACATCATGTGTCATCGTTTCAGATTTCTGTTGAACCAGTTTCAGGGAAGAAGGTTGAACACAATGGAATCAAAGTTGAGCTTCTTGGCCAGATAGGTATGTATGACTTGTATTATGTATCATGAGATAACTGCTTGATCTTTAAATCAAACTTATAGCTGAACTTCTTTTTGCCTAACCAAAAGAGAATGACATAGCCGAAAAATATATCAAAATTTGAAAAAGAATACTGCTATTCTCCACATAGGCTTCTGCATGTCTGTTTCTCAACATTCTCTCTTGTTTGCAGAAATGTACTTTGACAGAGGCAACTTCTATGACTTCACTTCTCTGGGTAAGAACAAATAATTTGGCAATCTTCTGGAAGCAAGACCAGCTTGCAATGCAATAAGTCTCCGGCTTAAGCTGTATACTTGCTTGCTGCGTGTTATGTCTGCAGCTTTTTAAGTTTTCATAACGCATAATGCTGACTATTAAATTTTATCATCCATTTCAGAGAATTTCAATTTTAACCATCATGTATCCTGTGTCCTGCGCGATAATGTCGGATGCTCGTCAGCAGGATTTTTTCTCTTTTTCATATATATTTATTTGTTTTCCTTGTACATATAGTTCGCGAATTGGATGTTCCTGGAGAAATATATGAAAGAAAAACATTTCCATTTGAATTCTCTACCGTCGAGATGCCATATGAGACATACAATGGGGTAAATGTGCGACTAAGGTGAGTTTCTCTGTGTGTCCTAAATAAATCCGTAGAATACACTCTTCTCTTTGCTGTTCATCTACTTGCAAAAGAGATCCATGCTTTTACTTTTTGTTCCTGTTTTGAGGAAGCACAAGATGAACTAAAGGAAGAGATCTGTTTCAAAATATTTGGGCAAGGTTAGGCATCCTGAGAATCAACTGGAGTCTTGATAGCCTTTTTTTGTAGCGGTCTTGGCTAAAAGTTCTAACTAGGAATAGAGAATGACTTCGCTCGTGTGGCCTGGGATTTTAGTTTCTTAAAGTCTATGTTTCTTAAACTATCCTAGTTGCTTTGTATATTGATGATCATATGGCATCCCTGGAAATTCTCTTAGTTAACTTCTGTAGAATGTATCCTAATGTTGGTTTCAGTCTGTGTGGAATTTTTCCTGGATATCTAGGGAGTCTCAGTGTAAAATGATATTGAAACTTTTGCTTGTAAAAAGCTCTCAAACATTGCTGTTGCAAAACATAGTCTTCAATATGTGTACAAATATAGAAATTGTGTCCAGTATTTGCATTTTCTGCATGTTCTGGCTTTTGTATTTTGATATGTTGTCTTTCAAGTGTCAAATGTTAAATATCAGCCAAAGTTAATGCAAATTTTGTGCGCGTTTCAGGTATGTCCTAAAAGTGACAATAAGTCGGGGTTATGCTGGTAGCATAGTGCAGTATCAAGACTTTGTGGTAAAAACCTTCTTCTATTACCCTCTAGAAAACATGCATATTATTCTAATTGGATGTCTTCTGGATCTTGAGGACCCGTGTCACTGTCCACACTTCTTTTTTATGTTTGTTAGTTAGATCACTAATTTAGATCTTGATGTAAAATTAAGAATTATGTGCATACTATTATTTTCTTAGATGTGAATCTATACATAATTTTACTGTGAGAGCTTTATATTTTTCACCATTGCTATTGAAGTATATATATTCCTCTTTATGTATACTTAAAGACGTCATTACAGTGGATCATTAAACTTTGTCTGTGGTAGCTATTTCTTAAGGACTTAGAACTGGCATTTCTTCAGCTACTCTTCTAACATACCCAGGACTTCAATAGAACCTGGTTAGTTTTATGCTAAAAAAGAAGTAGCGATTATGGCATGGACTAGTTTATGTTGTCTATATTTTGTTGCTGTGATCCCTCTTGGGGCGGGTGTATTTCTCTTTGCATTCAAACTGTATGTCATGGTTCCGATGAGTTTGAGTTGCTCTAATCTATTCAAGCTGGTTTAACCTTTATCTTTCATGGATCAGGTTCGAAATTATAGCCCTCCTCCATCAATCAACAACAGCATCAAGGTACTTTTTGTTTCTTATTTATCTTATACATTACTGTTGTGCTATGCCATAGTTTAGCAACTTTGTCTAGTGAAAATGATAGGGAGGATGTATGAAACCATGATTCACCTGTGGTTTATGATACATTATGCACATGTATAGTAGATTAATTTCTCTTATTTTTTCCTTGTATAAAGTATGGCAGTAATCTTTTATCTTTTACTTGTAAGATGGAAGTTGGAATTGAAGACTGCCTTCATATTGAGTTTGAGTACAATAAGAGCAAGTAAGTTACCACCTTTGTCTAATTTAACTTTGATTTACCACTCTTTTGGTTCAGAACTGAATTATGGTATTTGAAAAATGTTAAATACAAATGCCTTTGCTTTTGGTTGTTTATACTCAATGGGCATATGTTGGGTCTTGGGGTTATTCCAACCCAGGTCTTTTGTAGGCTATTTCCAGTGTTGGTTGGCTGATGTATGGAAGTAGTATCATTACATTCCTTCTGAAGGATCTGAAAACCCTTTCTTTATCAAATAGTTCTTGTTTTAATTTGCCCTCTTATGTTGGAGTTTTTAGATGTTGATAAGAACGCTGATGATTGGAGTTTTCAATATCTAGGTATCATCTGAAAGATGTTATTATTGGCAAAATATATTTTCTTCTTGTAAGAATCAAGATTAAAAATATGGATCTCGAGATTAGACGCAGAGAATCAACGGGATCAGGGTCAAACACCCATGTTGAGACGGAGACACTTGCAAAGTTTGAACTGATGGATGGTGCTCCAGTCAGAGGTACACCAAGAACTATTCTTTACTTTACAACTTGCCTGTGTATAATGTGCTCTTACAAACTACTTTTGGCTGTTGCTATCAGCTGTTAAAGGCATCATATTTGACAACCGAGATGATTTACGTGATAAGCACTTGCTTTAACAGGTGAATCAATTCCAATCAGATTGTTTCTAAGCCCCTATGAGCTAACTCCGACATATCGAAACATCAACAACAAATTTAGCGTGAAATATTACTTGAACCTTGTGCTTGTTGATGAAGAGGATCGTCGATATTTCAAGCAACAGGAAATCACAATGTATCGACTCGGAGAAACATCCGAAGCTACCTTATGAACCGTTTGAAGATTGCTGCCTCTGACGCGATATAAAGTCCCAACCTCTAAGGATTCTTATGTGAGACAGACTGCAATCCTATTTACTGGAAAGGACAAGAACAGCTTTTTCTTATTGTTCTCATCAGTTAGGCCATCTTTGATACAAGATACACAGAATACAGGACGGATTTCTGTACATGGGCTGCCCAGAGATCTGGCTGGTTTGGGATGAATTATGAGACTAGGATGATTGCCTGAGCCCAGGCCATTGTACTTTGCCGGGATCGGTTCTTCTGTATTCTCACTACGACTCGTTGAGGTTTGGTTCAAGTCCCTGTAGTGTTAGGTTTTGCCAGTTTTTCTTAAATGATCTTTTCCTGTATGTGCTGTGTATGTTTGATGGTATGCAATGGATTTCTTCATCCTTAGGGTTAATATCTGACCTTGTTTTATGAATAACCTATTTTTTGAAGCTTGCTTATATTTTCGATTGAGCTTGAAATTTTTCTACTTGATTTGATGAGTTCTACTCGACCAAGTATGAACCTCTTAGTCTAGTTCCTACGAAAGATTTTCAGCTAGAGAGAATTCTGATGATTTCTTTGTTCTCTTCTGATTTATTACTGAAATATGTTGTATTCCTTAAAAAAAAAAAAAAACTCAACAACTTGGTTATGCTTTTGTTAGTCTCGAGTTTAATCTCAGCTGGTGTTCTCGTACTCTTACTTTAAGTCTTTGTCGGGACCTGCAAAGCACTTGATCTTGTTGATGTCAATCAGAATATGCAATTATTGTAATCGTGATCCAAGGTTTTGTTTGCTTGCTGTGAAAGTCGCATGCTATATACATAACCCTTAATTCAGTTGTCTCCTTTAGGTTTGTGGATCAGGCCATTGAGGCCTGCTCTGGTTTACAAGGTGAAGTAGTCTTGATTAGAAGACAATATGATGCTTTTGCCCTTGAGCCAATTAGGGGGAAATAACTGGTTTATAAGGTCTCTCTGTTCTGTGCTAACACAAGGAAAGAGTCCCCCTTTCCATGTCCCTGTTGTCGGTCGAATCCATCGTCCATGCAGAAGTCATTTGACTTCATGCATTTCCTTGAGCATGAATTACATCACTGCACCTGGGGTTAGGTTCTTAATTACACGATTATCCCCAACTTTTTACTAAATTACAAGTATACATCTTGAGGTTGTAATTATAAACACAAAAGTATTGACGTAATTGACCCATTCCAAGTATAATGAATGCAACGATTGGACATGAGCATTAAATTCTACCACTCAAACCAAGGTTTTCGAGATCTACATTCACTTAAAAACTATAGATCTGTTATTATTTAGTAATTGTGAACGCGGGAGGTTACTTTTCTTGTTTAAAATAATGACAAAAAGAGAGAGAGAGAGAGTTTTCCTGATCAAATTGAATTTCGTACTTGCAATCTAAATGTCGGTTTGTTAAATAGAGGTAGGTAAGTAGATAGGTCTTAGCAGAGGCAGAGGCAGAGGCAGAACTAGACTTCCATAACAAGAATATTTCAATCTGTCGGTACACTTCCACACTACTATTCCTTCCGTGAGATGGGGTCCTAATCTATTCCCAATATGTATTAGAATGGGTTTTGTCTCTTACCTATTCTCATTGATACACATTCATCTATTCATACAACTACTACTTCCATCAACAACGTCTAACAAAAATATATTACATGAATCAAATCCATGGGATTTGCAATTCGTTGCGTAATGTATTATTCACTTTGATTTCGTAGAAATTGTACAAGTCTAATCGAATAAGACGTACAGAGAGAAAATTTTAAAGTTTATAAGCTACTCAAACTAATCGTTTGTAATCAATGTGATACGCTTATCTAAATGATGATTACAGCCTAGTAGGGTGGATGGGTAACCCCAAATGTGGGGTATTTAGATTCATAGTTGAGGCAATGGGGATGGCCCTGAAGTGGACTAGTTGTTTGTTTTAGGAGGAAGAGTTTGATGTTGGGTCCTCATCCCCATCCCTTTACAAATTTAAGGCAAACACATGTGGGGGGTATTGTACATCGTGATAGGTCTTAGCTCTCCTTTCTCACTATCAATGTGATGCACTGCTGTGTTTCCTATTCTCGTAGTACTCACCCCCACTTTGATTTCTCTTGCACATCCATTAATACTCTTAGACACATTTATCCTCTTTTATTCAATTTCATCTCCTAATGGTTTCTAAACTACTACTCTTGAATTATTCTCGCCTAAGTGGTGAGATTGAGATCTCATCATTAAGATATCGTAAATTTGAATTCTACGAATATATGTACTTTTATAATAGTACATATATGTTGTTTTTCTTTGTTTGCTTGAAGTTAAATATTGTAATAGTATGTTGGTTACTTTAGATACTGATATATTTTTCAAAAAAAAAAAAAAATAATCTAGCATGGTGGTTGCATTCTACAGGAATAAATTATTACCACACTCGATATATGCACATAAATATATATTTTTTTATTTAACTATATGAAAATAAAAAAATAATTAATAAATATTATATTTCTTAAATAATTTTTATTAATTTAAAATGTAAATTAATAGCACATCCTGGGTACAAAAAAAAGTAAAGGAAAACGGTTATATTTATTAAGAATAAATATGATTGAGGATATTTTTGTCAATGTGTGTTTTGCAATCAAACGTGGTTACTCTGATCTCTCATACTTAGTAAATAGTATATATAAATTATTTATGATAAGTGGAAAATTTTAAAATGAAAACAAATGTGTGGCTTTATATTTGGAACTTATACACCTATTTTATTTTAATTTTAAGTTAGAAAAAATTATAATTTAAATTGAATTTAATCGAATGCGAATTAACCATGGATTGTGTTTATTTTGTAATTAATACAGTAATCGAGTAATTAATGGGCTTTGACTAATCTTTAGTGGATAAGGCCCAGAAGCCCATAGAAAGATGGCCCCACAAACTAAATCGGACGGTTTAGATCCACAGATCTCAAAATCCACGACCGGCATTTCCCCGCCTCGCCCGAGATCCATTTGTAGGCCCGCTCAAAAGTCTAACCACCGACACCAATCGACAGACCACAATCAGCCACGTGTCACGGAGGACTGTGGCATTAGCACACAATCAATCAAAAACAAAATGGAAAATCACACTCACTCACACGCCACTCTGAGAGCGAGAGCATAAGCAAAACCGCGTCCTTATTTGCTAGCTAGCTACCTACACACACAAACACACTCTACTGTGTGTATATGTGTGTACATATATATATATATATTATATATATATATTCATATCTCATAACTCTGTGAGTGGATACAGAAATATCTCAGAGAGAATTTGCACTTTCTGATCTCTCTCTGCGAGAAAAAGGAGAAACGATTGTGTGTTGGTCTAGGGGAAAATGGAGTTGTTTTACTATATGGTGTTTGGGGCGTTGGCGGCAGTGGTGGCGGCCTTGGAGCTGAGTAAGAGCAACAAAGATCGGATTAATACTTCGTCAGCGTTCAATTCCTTCAAGAACAATTACTTGCTCGTTTACTCTCTCATGATGGGTAGGTAAAATTGTGAGATTATCTCAGATCTGGCGCTGTTCGATTTGGGAATGTGTGTCTATTTTTTATTGATCTTATTAATTTGAGCGCGGAAAATGAATGTAGTTTTGCTGTTCGGTTTTGATGGGAAATACGAGTATAAAGAATGTTACATTATAATTGTACGAAATTTTTTAGCCTGGAATAGGTTCTAGATCCAATGTTAAGATGATGTGGTGAGTATGGTGCTATTCTATGTTTATTGTTGGTTAATTAGAAGCCCTGGTATGTGATCTGGTGGTAAATTATTGGATTGAAGTGCCCTTGTTTGGATCTGATGTTTGTGAACGTGACTTCATTGATGGTTGAAAGAAGTTTTGAGGTTATTGTTTATGTTGGATTAGATCCCTCCTTCTTGTGTTCGTCTGCTGAGAGTGATCCGATCTTTGGTATGATGATCTGGTGCAACTAAAAGTTAATTATTCCTTTTTGTTTTATTTGTAGAATGCATTATGCAGCTTGTAACTGTCGCTGCACCATTATGTAGTTTGTTGTGGAATGCCGGGAAAGTATGCTCCTAAGAATCAAATATCTTTTATGTTATTCACACTTTACAGTGTTTCTGCTTCTGACTCAATACCTGAAGTTAAATATTGTAGTTGCTTGTGCATTTGTTTCTCTTTTCGGCTTTCTTATGTCATTAGATGTTATTTGAACGTGTATAAGGCTTTATACAAACCTTATCTGTTAAGATATAACACATCAAGCATTTATATATGAAAAATTATGTATCTAAGTTGTTGTGTCGGTAATCCTGACATCATGTGCTTTCTGTTCTTTGTTTTGTTATAATATCAAAATTGCAACCTATATTGGTCTATGAGGGGCTGCATTTCCCATTTCAATACATCCTTTGTATTTTATACCCTGGTAAATCCAGTACATGAATGAAGGGCAATCAATTTTAAGTTAATACAATATACATTACTCTGTTAAATCATTTTTCATGTCACCAGATAAGTCTTTGAGCGTTTTTGCCTCTGGAAGAAAGCTCAATCCCTCTGGGCAATTTTCTCTTTAGTTCTTAGAAGGATGTGTAAATATTAAATTTTCCTTTTGCTGATAGTTGCTTTCCCTGTGGCAAACAGCTGGTGACTGGTTGCAAGGTCCATATGTTTACTACCTTTACAGTACCTATGGTTTTGGGAAAGGTGAAATTGGACAACTCTTTATTGCTGGGTTTGGGTCTTCCATGTTATTTGGAACCATTGTTGGATCTCTAGCAGATAAACAGTGAGTTACCCTCTTCAAATAACTTTGTTTAATTTTTAGACTGAAATTCTGCTCATTGAGTTCCTTTCTGAAATTGCAGGGGGCGTAAGAGAGCATGTGTTACTTACTGCATCACATATATACTGAGCTGCATCACCAAGCATTCTCCTCAGTACAAAGTACTGATGATTGGACGTGTTTTGGGTGGTATTGCCACATCTCTCTTGTTCTCTGCATTTGAGTCGTGGCTTGTGGCAGAACACTTCAAGGTTAGATGACCTTACATGAAAATTACTACAGCTAATTGCCTAAATTCTGAATCTGGTCTGGTGTTTTACATGCATATGCATTAGGTTGTTGCTGTTCTCTATGCCATTATGTAGAATATGATTCACATTCTAATACGCTTAAGATGTTTTGATCTGCATTTCATATCTCATGAGTTGTGATATTGTGGGACAAACATTTCTGGACTTGTTTACTTATTTGCTGTGCACTCACCTAGGAACACAAACAACTAGAGTCTGGTGTCTAAACTTTTTCCTTGCATTTGTGAAAATATTCAGTTTGCTGATACTGAACGTAGAAAATGTAATCTGATAGAATGTACTCTGCAATCCCATTTTGCTTCTCTTTTCTTGTAAACTACAGACATGGATGCGTACATAATTATTGATTGAACTCATGGATATGACTCATACATTTGCAGAGGGGTTTTGATC
This sequence comes from Sesamum angolense, assembly GCA_034509725.1. Lineage (NCBI taxonomy): Eukaryota > Viridiplantae > Streptophyta > Magnoliopsida > Lamiales > Pedaliaceae > Sesamum > Sesamum angolense. Next base: position 3,005,138 of record JACGWL010000004.1, on the reverse strand, counting down.
AGCAATGGCTCTCATTAACTTTCTCCAAGGCTATATTCCTTGGCAATGGTCTTGTTGCTATCCTATCGGGGTTGTTTGGAAATCTGCTAGTTGATTCCTTGAATCTTGGGCCTGTATCACCATTTGATGCTGCTGCCATATTCCTAGCAATTGGGATGGCTGTAATATTATCATCTTGGACTGAGAACTATGGGGACCCTTCAGAGAACAAGGACTTGCTTACTCAATTCAAGGGTGCGGCTGTAGCAATTGCATCAGGTATTTGTTGATCTCCTAAAAGCGTAAATTGTCTACTGACTCAAGATCTTTCAGCAGCACTGCCACTTTATATAGGAAGTGAAATTTAGCAGTTAATAGGTTCTTGAATGTTCATTTAATACCTGGAAATATGAGGTGAATAATATAATGGAATCTCATATACTGATTTTTATTGGCAGATGAGAAGATTGCACTGCTTGGTGCTATACAATCTCTATTTGAAGGTTCGATGTATACATTTGTGTTCCTCTGGACACCTGCTCTGAGTCCAAATGATGAAGAGATTCCTCATGGTTTTATCTTTGCAACTTTCATGTTGGCCTCAATGTTGGGAAGCTCAATCGCTGCTCGCTTGTTGGCCCGCAACTCGCTTAGAGTGGAGAGCTACATGCAGATTGTATTTGTTATTTCTTCTGCATCTCTTTTGCTTCCAATATTAACAAATGTATGCTCAGGTTCTCTTTGCTCTTTCTTTTGACATTATCTTGATGGACTATATCTGACTCTTATTGCTTATGTCAGTTCTTGGTAGTTACTCCAACGGTGAAAGGGGGTGGCATCTCATTTGCAGGCTGTTTTCAACTTCTTGGCTTCTGTACTTTCGAAGCTTGTGTAGGAATTTTCTGGCCATCCATTATGAAGATGAGATCCCAATACATCCCCGAGGAGGCTCGAAGCACCATCATGAACTTCTTCCGAATCCCGCTAAACATCTTTGTTTGCATCGTCCTTTATAATGTACGGCCACTTCATCTTAGTATAAATTTACCCTTTTCATGAATAGCTGTTCTTATGACTTCTTTGACCCCCCCATGTCTCCTCATTTTTCTCCTTTCCGCATGCATTGTTTACATATATCTAACTTTAAAGCCAAATCAGAATCCCTGGTAACTGGTTTTCAACAATCCATTATAATCGACTTGATTATGCCATCTGGATGGTAACAAGCTTGACGAACTAAATCGTTTACTGTAGTCTGATAGCTGGAGCTTGATAATTTTTGCACGCTTGTAGGTCAATGCATTCCCCATCACCGTTATGTTTGGTATGTGTTCCATCTTCCTCTTCATGGCCTCAGTTCTTCAGAGACGGCTCGCAGCAATTGCAGAAAAGCCAAGTGAGTGATTTGTTGCCTATGCCCTGTACTTGATTACATTTGTCCACTGCCCTATTTTGATATTATGATTTTAACAATCAGTGGTCGCATCTTCTATATTCCAAAAACTACCATAGCATCCAAAATTTTGTAATCTTATTGGGAGTCAGTGGTTTAACATCCTCAATAAAAGATGCCTGCACTTGTCTAATGTGTCTGTTTCCTGCCCCCTCTTTCTTCAGAGACACAGGAATGGACCATGTTGAAGGAGAAAGATGCTGACGATGAAGAACTAGATGCTGCTTGATCAATTTCTTCAACTGGGGAAAGGTTTCTGATGGAGGTTGTTTCTCATCTTTCTATTTATTGCCACAATCAGTAAAAGCGCATCATCATCCATCTTGTGTAGTGGAGGATACAATTAATTAATTTTGACTTGTCACAAAAATTACCATAAAGTTAAACCGGCCATGCAGCGATGACGGGGAAAAGAAGTAAATGGTAAATGCTGCGTGCTTGAGAGGTTTTTCTGGAACATGCTTAGCTAGCATCTATCTGACGGTTCCTGTCCTGTAAGGATAGCCAATTTTCCTTCCATAATTCTGAAATACCTGTTTGTTTCCTTGATCTCGGCTGCACCACAAAGGGCGCCTTTAGTTTTTTTTGTATTGGAGGCATATTTTTTAACTATCTATTCTTAGTGTAAGGGTGTAACGCCATAAGCATATTCTTTTAAGACGGTCATCCCCTCTATATTTAAACGTTAATCTTCACCAGATGATTTTTGTGCGCTTACAGCCAGCCATATATTTCAACTATTTTTTTCCCAAAGAGCTAGTATCCCAATCTTACCTTTTTTTTCTTGTTCTCTTACAATCAAAGTCATTCTTGTCGTGAAGGTTTTTTCTTTTTTATTTTTTTGAATGACCAACTATCTCAAGAAAGAATAGACTGTTTATTTCAGTTGTCTGCTCACATCATGTACAGATTAAACCTCCAGTTTTATTCCACAATCAAATACCTTCCACTGAAGGTAGAGGGATATGTTCGTTAGATTCTTTTGGAATGCAGAGACAAGTATTCAGATTGGTGTAGGAGCCTCACCCTGCTTACTGTTAGTTAACATTATTTCACAGTACAAGAAAGACAGAAGAGAAGCAAAATAAAATAACAGTAACTTCACAGCATAACAAGTAATAATAACAACAATAAGGCCATTCTGCTATTAAGCCTGAAAGATCCCAACAACATGAACAAAGATCACATGTTTTTCACAAATCACCAGCTTCATACAAGGAAATGTCACATGTCAAAGTTTTGGAAGGGAAACTAAGTTCACTACCAAACTCAACTTTCAAAAGACCGAAACTAACTTTTTTATCGCTTCCTCCACCAATGCTTCCTGCCCCCTTCAATTCCTCAGGCCTTACCTATCTTTGGCAGCATCCACATAGTCTCAAACAAAACCATTCTGGTTTCTTAAGAATTTCGCAATCGCCATTGGTATCCTCTTAAAGAAGAATTAGGAAGATCATTCTGCTCGGTTTACAACTGAAACTATAACCATGCAACACCCAAGACATACCTAAGGACATGTTATGTTAATAGATAAAAGAAATAACTACAAGCAGATAATCTTCTCAGAAAGCCCTTCACCAGAAGTCAATGGGGGTAAACTCATGCTCCCAATGCACATAGAGCACCCCAATCCCAAAACACCAGGCAAAGCAAATCTTGTATATAAAGAAGCAACAACAGTGAAATAAGCAAATGTTACTGCACACAAAGACCTTCATAAGAACTTCAACTAGGTTCAAATTCTGCTTCCGATGCACAAAGGACATGCCAGTAATTTTGAAAGTGCATAATGCCATACACCATAATTAGACCTTGAACGGTCAGAACTTCTCAGAATCTATGCTTGATTTTCTTTGTATGACAAACAAAAGTGGGACAGCATAGTGAAGGACCATTTGATATAATTCTTACGAAATACCAGACATCATTAGGGAAATACAGATGCAATCCTCAACTGGAGCATATGAAATGAAACAACCACCACTCAGAGAGTTAACCTGACAATTTCATAGGTTTCCCTTTTTCCTAGCTCAGCAAAATCTCTAATGGAATCAACACCCCAACAACTTACAAGAACCTGAGTATTGCCACAACTGAATCTGACAACTGCTTAAGCAGAAATTCAGAAGTCAAAAGCAGAAATTACTAGTTCGAATCCACAGAAAAGGGGGAATCACTTGAGCTTAGGGGCATGCCGGCATGGTCAGCTGCAGGAATGCTACATCATGGCTTCTCCGTGGGTGACAATTAACTGTATCTAGATGATAAAAACACAGCAATAAAAATTCACCCGTCCAACAATACCCCAATTTTTTTTAATAATGTCTTGGTTTTTCATGGCTGGGAACCAAAACGTGAAATGCTGCTTCACACGAAGCATACAGCAATAAGAATGAGACAAGACTGTTAACCAGAAGCAGTTTGAAAAGAAGTGTTTTGGGAAAACAGAAATCATTCTGAGATTAGCTCAGAAGGAAAGTTAAGCTGACAGCTGTTTGACTAAAACAAGACCTCCTTGAGGTCATTAATCTAACTTAATTGCAAAAAGTAAAGGAAATAGACACAAATGGAAGATACCACCAACTCATTTCAAAATACCTTCCAGCGTATAGCATTTACAACCCTCAAATCAATGAAAAACATAATATTTAGGCAAACTAGTCATCAAGACTGTAAAACTCAATAAGATAAAGAAACCTAAGGTTTCGCGAAGAGATCCAAGAATTAGGGGTACTCCTAATACAACTTTCTGATTATGGCTCCTAGAATCTGAATCCCCATCACCACCACTTAAAATAAAAGGGGAAAAAGCAAGCAGATCAGCATGATGCACAAAAGGCATGAAATACGGGAAATTATAGATTTGATTGAGTCCTCACTCAAGTATGGTAGAATATTAATTAAACATGAGATTCTTGAAATTTCCTCTTTTGTAAAACAAAACATTAAAGCCGACATAGAGGCATAAAGGTAAAACCGCATCAATGTGTATTCCAAAATAGTTAGATGCAGATTACCACAGATTCACCCGAATTACGTAAGTTGAATAAAGTTCCAAAACTGCATAAAGAGAGTTCGCAAAGACAAATCCACTTTTAACTTCAGTGAGCTGGGCTGGAACGGGAGTGAGCAGAACCTCAAAAGAAGGAAAACACACACGCACACACCCATCTCACTTATGCACCCACCCGAGTTCAAACCCAAAACCTCTAGTAGGAGATTTTGAGCCCAATCGACTAGTTGTCCCCTAGGGGCAAGCAACATCTCCTTTGAAAACCAAGGAATCTGTAATGCAAACAAAATGATAATCTTACACTGACGATCTCCATCACACCAGCAGTTACACAATGTAGCCTCCAAATTACCAGCACTTATTACATTGTTTTTCAAATACGGTGACAACACTGTACTCTAGCACGGGAGACAGTAAACTAAAGGGAAGGGAAGGCAAACAGCCTTAAATGCAAACATGTATCCCTGCAGTTGATGTAAACCCACTGGGTCTCAAGCAGTGTGCAAAGATTTCATGAAACTCCAAGTCTTTGGTACACACAACTCATGATCTCCTCACTCAGTAGGTCCTACAAAGAAGCGCTGTTTCACGTTCAGAGCGATTTGTTGACCAATGGCAACTTTCAGTAAAACCGAAACGGCCATTAACAATAAACGTTCAAGCCTGTACAGATAGTATTTGTCACCTGTCAAGCCATAATCTCAACGTTTCCCACGATGCCCGCCCCCTGACCTTGCACCATGATGGCGAGCAAATTGAATCCTTAAGTGAGCTGAGTCACGGTCATGTTCATCAAATTTATAACCTGCAACATTTAGCTCGACTATCTTATGGTCCCAACTCGCTTTTAATTATTATGGAAAACCAGAGACATCAGAAAGCAGATTATGTCGGGGGTTCTCATTTTCACTTCATTATTTTAACTTCTTGGGTGCCCATTTCATCAATTAAATAGTTGTTATATTGAACAACAGAATCAGGAAACTATAGGTACTGGAACAATACAATCTTTTCTAAAAAACGTAACTGGGGATATTAGTTTCATAAAATCCATGTTTTCTTGCTACATAATGCAACAATTTGACACAGGATGAGATTTCATCAAGTAATCTCTAGTTTCAAATTGAACCTAGAGTGTTTGCATCTCATTTATCCTTTTTAAAATAAGTAGAAGAACATTAAAATGGTTTTTGGCACCCGTAAATAAAATAGTGATGCACCCATTAGCATCGATGTTCAAATTCAGGGACAAGCTGTATCATGAAACTTTCTTATTGAGCTCAATTGTAATGGCCACACCAAAACCACAGAATAACTATGACCCAAGCAAAGGTATTTTTCAGTTTACCAAAGGAAAACACAAACTTCTCCAATGTTCCTTTCAGGAACCAAGTGCATCCAACACTTTTCTTTCTGCTGTAATGAAGGTTGATTCATGATACTTACAACTAAACTCAATCAAAACCAGCAAAAGCTTCAGCTCCATTTAGATACTGTAGATAACTGTTCAATATAATAGTTTCTCCATAGAAATAAAGAGGAAGACACAACCAAGTGAAAAGGGGAGATGCATGTCCAACTTGGACAGGTGATCTAGATACCAAAGTTCATTATCTGGTTCCAAGGTATACAGAAGCCCAACATCTAGAGCATGTTCCTTATTCTGATGGAAAAAGTTAGGAATGAACCAAGAAACTTCAAACCAAGATCCATATTTCACTTTCCAAAATACATACTCCAACTCATGAAGCACCTAGAACTCCTGTCAAATTCTGAACTTAGTCTCAAAAAGGTCACGACACCACATAAATTGCTATGCAATTTAACTCCCCAACTTTTCCATTCCGCTGGATTTACCCTTTAATGCATACAACAATCACGATTTTCATAATTCCGCAAGCCTCACAATAACCACGAAAACAATTGAGATATTCATAATTCTCTATCCACCTCTAGTTCTTAGGTAAGGAGTTCGGACCAAGAATCACTCAAAAATGGGAGCTATTTCTTGGCAACATTGTGCTCAGTTTCATGTGTGGCAATTCAGAGTAGAGCTCTTCTTAATTGGGGAGGAATATGCAATCTACACGAGCCAGACCTTTAGAGAAATGTACTGAGAGAGGAGTAAGTACTCATGCAACTGATAGTCTTCTGCCAGCCACGTAGATTTATCATGCTTTCGGTCCCACTCAAATAAAACTAACTATTGTGTGGATAGATTGGTAATTATGCCAAGTCCATAGTTGTTTAAGGCCCATGGTACACCACCACAGTGTAGAAGTGCCCCAGAGCCACGGCGTGCCTTGTCGAAGCGAGTAGCGCAATTGCATAAATAAATTTTATGCTTTTGGTATTAGTGGCTTTCGATAAAAGATTAAAAGCAATGCACAAATAAACAAATATAAAGGTTACAAAGAAGACAACTTGGGTCACACAAATTTCAGCCATTACTTAATTAAATCCAACACTTATTTCAGTAAATTGAGCAATTTTTTAACAATTTCAGCACTTAGTTAACCAATATGGACATTTATCTCAGCAAAGTAAATCCTTTGTGCTGTCCGAGCAATATTTCAGCAATAGACTCACATACTTTTAACAATAATGTCAATAGTTTAGCAAATATAAAAGTTTTAAGTCTAATTCAATACTTACTATATGAAAATTTGCAGAAATTATAAAAGCAAAACAAAAACAGGAAAAAGGAAAAAGGAAAACGAGAGCAAAAAGGACTAGTAAAAGAATGGGAAAGGAAAAAGGGCAAAGGAAAAAGGGCAAAGGAAAAGAGGAAAGAAGGAAAAAATAAAAAGAAAAAGAGCAAAACCGAGCCTGGGGAAAGAAAAAAGACAGAAGTGGAAGGTATACGTGCTAAGGGATTAACACTGTAGCGGCTGTTGAGAGACTTCTTAGCTCTTCCGCCCTTTCTATCAAAATAATCCGACTGACTGGTCTCTCTTCAAAGATAGCACCATGGGCGTACCACGGCGCCTTGGAAAAGGCACTGAAGAATGGCTTTTGGCCTGTGAAGAACTGGGCCCAATTGTCATAGCACTATAGCCAAATTGTTCATGAGAAACAGGTTGGGGAAGAATGGCCCTGGCCTCACACCATTCGCCATTTGCCCCATAGCAGCCCATTAATAACTATATTCAAGTTGTTCAATGGAAGCTGATAGCCCACAACCCCCATCAAGTTCTATTCCCCAAAAGATCAAGGAATCTTTGTTCTCACACCCAGTATATGACAATTAAAAACAAAGGATTACTCTTTTTAAGAATTCTGCATTCACGGAGAATTGAAATGAATCCAACTAATCTATTGGGAAACAAAAGGAGGACCAGACAATCCTGTCCAAGTCAAAAATGCTTTTGCATTGGAGACAATATTGAATCATGGGCCAATCTTACCTTGTAAAGCATCCATTGCTGTGGCTGCATGAGCTGGACTCTGAAAATCAACAAAGCAAAGCACTAGTGGATCACCCCCAGGCTGCACAGGTTAATTTCAGACATTATCATTACCAGTAAAAACACGGCTATGACATATAACTTCTATAATCAAACAAATTCTTACGTGTCTTGATTCTTTAGTTACAAGCCTTACTTCTTTATATCCAACGAATGGGCGAAATATATCTGCAAATCAAATTAAAGAAACAAAACTAGCAGAAAAAGATACATTATACAACAGAAAGGATACGGCATACTTCCCTGCGAGTGCAATTCGCAGGCAAGCCCTCCACAAATAATGTGCTGCTAGCATCGGGAGGAAGCGAAATTTCAGGCTGCACTCCTTCTACCCCAATAGGCCGGATTTTTGGAACTGCTGCTGGTTCTGATCCTCCCACTGCCATGACACGTGGATCATCAACATGATGATGTCCACCAAGCCCACCGCTCATAGATCTTCCTGATTCACCGCCATATGATGGCATTTGCTGGTACATTAAACCACTATGTCTAAACATTCACATACAGCACATATAGCCTGACAAGTGAACCAAGTAATGCCCGCAAATTTGAAAACAATTCAGAAAGTGAGTACCGTGCTGCGCAGGTAGCGATCATATGATGCATTAATGGAGTCAGTATCTCTAATAACGCGCAATCCTCCCCTATCATCCTCACGGGCATAGTAGCCAGACAAGTCATGCCCGCTGGGCAGCTCTACACAATTAAGGTCAATCAGTTAACAAACCATGAAATGGGGGCATGGTTTACAATATGCATCCAAAGTCATCAACTGATAACCCTAATCAGAAACATGAAAATGCAAATCACTACGTGAAACCTAACAAACCCCCAATTATGCTAGTGCTCCTTTGGTTGAATGCATTTTAGCATTTCCCAAAAGGAGATTTTGGTAAAAAATTCACAAATCGAGCAGCCGCTAAATGACTGAATCACAACAAAACTCCTAGAGAGTACGATTTACCCATTAATTTAACCTACATCCCAACACATCTCAACTAAGGTTAAATACTTCACCCGATCAATTCAAACAAATTAAGCTAAATAAAATCAAGCTGCACTTCACCACTTCTTCTTCAAACATCATTCTCGCAAAAAACTAGGTTGTCTAAACCCCAATTTTACAGATACCAGCACGAAAAATAAAATAAAATAAAAACTAAATAAAAAACCCCAAATCTTCTCACCCGCACCCAAAATAATTCGCAGGATTCGCCTCATACTTAAGTCAAGAGATGAATCGATAATTGAACAGGTAATTACCATAGTCTGAACGGGGCCGTTTCACCACGTGAGGAGTAAGGGCCGCTGGCTGCTGCCTGCCGTCGCTGTACCGCCAATAAGCATCCGCCATGACTACTCACGATGAATTAAGTGAAGAAGCGAAGTAGAGAAGGTCTATACGGTTGATGATTATGGTTTTCGGGTTCTGATTTTCTATCGAACAGAAGCAAGAATTAAAGCAGGAACGAAAATGAGCAAACGTAACAGCTCAGCTTTTCTATATATCCGCCAACTCAAAGAGCTTCTTCACCTTTTCCTTTTGATTCTTCTATTATATTTTATTTTTCTTTTTTTGGTTTTATTCCGCCTTCCCTCTTTCAATTGTCTCTTTTTTTTTTTGTAATTTTAGTAATCTCATATAAATTTTCCAATTTTTAATTAAAATTTGTTTGAAATATATTTTCATTTGATGGATAAAATTTTTATCTAGCTGAATATTAAGAATCTCAATCAATGTATAGTAGACAAAACCTCAAATTTGATGAATTTAACTTGTGGTGTTATAATTATGATCCTTACTTTGCCCCTTTAATCACGTCTCGTTGATTAAATTTATTTATTGAATATTAAAATTAAATTGCTCATACAATAATTAAAAAAAAAAGGGTGGAGTTGACTTTTTTTTTTAATTAGCTTGTAAAATCCAAAACATCTCATTTTAGAATTATAATTGTAAAGATATTTGTGGCCCAAATCCACTTTGGCCCACCAAACTCTCTGAAAGGCTAAACCACTTTGAGCCCACCCAAACTAGTGCAGGCCCTATCCACCAACCCAACCCATTAGCACTAACCGGTTCATTCTTTGCTTTATTATTCTTGGCTCTCTCTCTCTCTTAATCGTCTCTTCGACTTTCTCCTCATCGTCTTCTTCCCCGAACTCCTCTTTCTGTCATTAAATGGCAGACCCCTTTAAATCCTTCTTGATCCTCTGGTTCGACTTAGACGAAAAACTCCGAATACTTCTTACCTTGCTTACTCTCCGAAAGTTCTGTGTAAACGAAACCTTTGTGGTTTTTTCTCTTATTCCTTTGTGGAATTCGCCTTTGTGGCCCTGGGTTAATCGATAGCCTTTGTGGCTAGTTATAAAAGGCCTGTGTGGTCTACCTGTGTGGCTCTAGTGTGTTCAAGCAACCGAGGGTTTTGGTTGTTGGTCATTGGCCTAGGTGGCTTTGGGTTTCCAGTTTTCGGATCTGACTCTGAGCCTTATTTCGCTGAAACCCTAACTTTTGGTTTCAGCGCTTATTGGATATATTGCTGCCTGTTCGTTATTATTTGATAATTTGTGGTTCCCCCTATTTCTGTAATAATTCCCGAGGTTGTATTATCTATTCGTTGTTCTGTAATAGTTGTTTAGTTTTATTTTATTTCTTGTGTGTAAGTTCTTGGAGATCGATACTCAACAATAATGTTGTACGCTTTAAAAAAATTACCAAAAGGTTTTTAAGAGCTTATAAACTCTTAAATATTTTATAATATGTTTTGAATAACTTATAAGAGTATGTTTAGTCGGGGTGGAAAGTGAATGTACAAGTGATAGTTTGGTATTTGGTTATGGAGAAAGTAAAACTTGATATATATGAAACTCATTTGAAATTTAATTTTGTTTTCGTCCAAAATTAAATGAAAAATTGAAAGTATAAGGCCGAAAAGATAAAAGAGTATATATTATTATTTTTATGTACTCTAGAGCCCTTGTTATGTATATAATTTCTTTTTCAATTATTTTCTCCTTCCTGCTAATAATACTATATATAATCTCTAGAAAAAATAGCAAAATCATTGAAAAACTATTGCGTCGAAGTCAATAACGAATTTTTTTTATTAATAAAAAATATTATTGTTCTTGTTTGATAAATATTTTCACTAGTAAGATTTTTAATTTTTTTCATATATACTAAATTATATTGGTATAATATTTATTTTATTTATTAATTAATACAAAACATATAGAAATTTTATTCAGCAAGATTGCAAAAGATATGATTTTATTCTCAATCTGTTTTCCTCGTATAATAAAAATTAAAGTAATTGAGATTTACTCTCATTCTAATCATATACCAAACAACTTGAAAGAAAACTATTATTTTCCCCCCTCCCCATTTCACTTCCCAAATCATTTGAGAAAGCTATTATTCAGGCACAGGACTTCTTATAGAAGGTCTCGCATTCGAAATATTAAAAGATATATCTTAATTTATAAGATAAATAATGCCTTTAGTTAATTTTTTTGAAATGTAATTTGTTAATATATATATAGTTTATTTATAATATAAAAAATATTATTATTTATTATATGTACGTAGATACAATATTGCATGACTCAATCAACTATGATCATATGCCTCTTCAATTGTTATTTTAAATTATAGTCCCAGTCAAATCAAATACCTAACATGTGGACGTAGGAATATTACTTATTTGGAAATAATATTAATTCTCATAATTTTATTCAATAACTTGGCCTGCAAGATAATTTCCGTACACCACCCAAATCAAACAACATAAAGCAGGCAACATTAAAAATGAGTTCAACAAATAAATCATTTCTATAATATATATATATATATATATATATATATATATATATATATAATTATTTTATGTATCTTTTATTTAAAAAGAAAAAAAAAAACACACACACACACACACTATTCATCTATCTACCCAAGAGGTTTATTGCAATTTATCTTGGATATTGTAAATGATCAAATTAATATTTATGAAAAAACAGTAGCAATTTACTCACTGTATTTTTTAAAATGAAGCAATTTATCTCCCTGTTCAATGAGGTAAATTGTTTTATTTTAAAAACATTGACTTTTTTTTTTTTTTAGAAGCACAAAAAAATAAATTGTTATTTTTTTTAATAAAAAATAATTTACTTATCTGGGAATACAAAAAGAGATTGCTTTGTATATTTTCCTATATGCAAGTCATAAAGTCAAGCACAGACACAGTTGCCCTTGGCTTTTTTGGTGACCTAAAGTCTATATAATGCCCCCACTGATCATCTCTTGAGGTTCACAGCTACTTCTGCTCATCTTCTTTCTCTGCAAACTATCAACTACTCTCCCACTTCTTTTTTTTTTCTTTCTCTCCCTAATTTATTTCTATTATTTTAATTAATAATTTTGAGATATATATAAGTTGAAAAATGGGGGAAATCACAGGGCACCCAATTTACAGCTGCAGAAAGTGCAGGAACCCTATTGCTCTCCATCAGGATCTACTTTCCAAGTCTTTTAAGGTGATTTTTCAACATCTTTTATTTATTTAGGATTATATGTTGTGTTTTTCAATGACAAAAATATTATATATATATATATATACTAGTAATTTGTACACACGCTATGTGTGTAATTAATTTAAAATTTAAATAATATAATTATTATTTTTAATTATATATATATATATATATATGTTAGTTAAATAAAAAAAATAAAGATTGTGGGAAGTTATTGAAAAATAGTGGGGAAGAGAGAGAGAATTGTAGGTTCAGAAAAAAAAAAAAAAAACTATAAATAATTTAAAAAACAAAAAAAGTTGACAGACAAAAAAATTAAGACACCAATTAGGTGCTCTTCACTTATAATAAAGTATAAATATTACTTGGATGCGGTGAAATAATTAATTAAATTGGTCAAGTCCACATTAATTATTGCTTGGTCAAACTGGGAACTAATCCATTATTTATTATTCGAAATTCATTTAATTTCATAATTATCAATAGTTTATTTAAGGGATAATTGCACTCTCATTTCCTCAAGTTTGGTATAATCATACGTAAATTTTATGTAGTTTGAAAAATTACACATAACATTTCTGAATTTTATTTTCGTTTAATAAATAAGTCTCTCAATTAGTCAAAATTCATCGACTTTGTAGATATTTTGTCAATATTAGCAAAATTCAGTAAATTTTGATTAATGAATAAATTTATTTGTTAGACACGAATAATCCTAATGAATGTCATTCTTTATTTAATCAAACATTTCACACAGATAAACTGCCCTCTCTCTCTCTCTCTCTCTCTCTCTCTCTCTCACATGATGTCTATCGAATGACAAAATTGACTTTTCTACCCCCAAAAAGAAAAGGAGGAAGAAGAGAGGAAAGTACAAATCTATTCGGAAGGCTTATATTCTACTAAAATACTTAACTAAGTAGGTGTCTCAGATAAGTTTCGCAGTCCACGTCAGTTGGGAGAAGGGGTGTTGAGGATATTTATAAGTGTAAATTACAATAAGATTTATAAGCTTTGTTATGATTACACATATTTTAATAATATTTGAAAAAATTACATATATTCTTTAAAATTTATGATCATCCAAAATTCTTTACAATAATTGTTAGGGGTATTTGTTAGATGACCGTCAATACCTAACATGTGTTTGTATTTTTCCGAACAACAACAGAGATAATTATAACTATAACAAATTTTAAAAAAGTCCATTGAAATTCACCCTATTAAAAAATTAGGTGCATACCTCTTCTTTAGCGATCTTTTTTAGGAACGAATTAAGGCTGTGGCAAGTGATAGTAGAACCAAGACCCTACCAACCCAATGGGAAGTCCGTCCACACTATAAAGGGCGTATGTGGATTAAACAGGAAAGAACGCTGCAAAATTTCAATTTCATATTAGTTGTGAAATGAGTTTGTGAATTATTGAAGTTTATTTTCACATTAATTTTTCAAAGTCACAACATAATCAATAATAATAATTAAACAATATATTTTTGCGAAAGTCAATTTATATGCTGCAGAAAATAAATAAATAAATAAATACTATAATATATTATAAAACTTCTCCTAATTATATTGCTATTATTAAACTCAAATATCTAATTTAATTTAATTTGCAAGTTTCTAATGAATTAATTTGGATTATTATTTAAGGCGAAAACTGGGCAAGCTTATATGTTCGGGCATGCAATGAACATTGTGGTTGGAGCAAAGGAGGACAAGCAACTGATGACTGGTTACTACACAATTGCAAACATATTCTGCAGCAAATGTGGGGAGGAAATGGGGTGGATGTATGTGAGAGCTTTTGATGCAAGAGAGAAATACAAGGAGGGGAGATACATTGTGGAGAAGGCCAGGATTGTCAAAGAATATGGAGGCCAAGTATAAATGCATTTTTATATTATGGAAAGTATATTTAAATAAATCCCTTGTTTTTCTTCCAATGTACGGTGCACGTTTTTATCCGTCGTTTGCTTGTTTTTGTTGTTTTGAAACTTGCTGGTCTAAACTTATGTGTGTTGTTGTCATTGTTGGTTAGTGACGTTCACACGAGTTTGCTTGTGATATATTCCTATTGAAATAAACATGATGTTGTGTTATTTATATTGGCAATAAATATTTATAACTAAAAATATAAGATAAATTAAAACGAGCTACTCTAAGATTTGTCGTAATGACAATTATCCCCTATCTGTTTAGAAACTACAAATACCCCTTGATATTAATGATTGTATAAGAACTATCCCTTTATAGCAGTCCATTGTAAGGGGGTATTTGTTGGACGGTCATTAATTCTAAGGAATTATTTGTAATTTTTCAACAACAATAAGGTATTTATATTTATGACAAATTTTAAAAAAGTCCGTTGTAATTTACCCTAAAATATAACATAATCATGAGTAAACGGGGTGGTTCATTTATCTTCTAATATTTTTTTTTCGGATTAATAAGATGTCGGATTTTATTCTAAAATGAAGTTGTTGAAATATTTGGATAATATAAGGACACGGGGCCTATAGTGTGTTACGTACGATAATTTTTTAATTATAATTTGAAAAAAAAAAAAACTTTGTCATTTTTTCTAAAAAAAATATAAGATATCAATATCTTATTTTTAAATCTTATAATTATGTTATTTTTCTGGAAATCTTATCCAGCACTTTACAATATCTTACAATATTTTTTTTTAAAAAACTTATAAGCTTAGCTAAACACCCTCTTTTTAAAAAAAAAAAAAAAAAAAACCCTAAATGTCCATTACCAAAGAGAATTTTCTTCGAAAAAAGAAAAGCAAAGAAATTACAAGTTCAAGATCCAGCCCACTTGAGTTATGGGCCTGGGCCAGATTAGGTATGGCCCATGTCTTCTATTATAAACATATCTTATAATGGTGATTTGTCATACCATATCCAATATGATGCTTAATGTGAGTATCTACTTTCGTACATGTTACTAAAATGAATGAAGAATTATACGGAAGTACATCGAAGAATTTTCAATCCATATACGTATTTCAAAAGATGTAAATAAAAATTAATTAACTCTATTTTCCTTCATCAAATTGAATTTGAATTAATGTATATAATATTTAAATTATCTAAAATTCTCAACTTCAATTTTCTCTTTTTCCACTCAACTTCATATCCCTTCTTACATATGCTGATACGATAAAAAATTATAAATGATTTTTGAATCTGGTTCTACCCATCGGATCAGTGACCCAGTAACTTAACCCCTTCAATCTTCGATCCGATCCTAAAAATATTGTCTTTTCTCTATCTCATTTCGTAATATTAATCCCTAAGCCAAATGGGTTTCCCAACAACTTCAGTGGGCCTTGTAATTGGGTCAATCGGCCTGTTGGCTGCTTCTCCTTCGAAGGGGCCCAGAATCCTTGGCAAGGGCCCAACAACCGGCCCAATGGGATGTGTATCATACTCTTATTTCTCCATAAATAATCATATTTCTTTTTATTAATGTTTTTTTATTCATACACATGTAAGTTAATTCATATTCATTAATTTTGATTAATTATTTCTTTTTATTATTTTTCTCATTTAATCAAAATATATACAATTTAAAAAATTCATTATGCACACATATAAGAAAGTTACGCCACTTTTCACTCGTAAACGGCGATTTTAATACGGTTATACCAATTTTTTTGCTGGTCAATAATACCGTTAAATTGGTTTTTTTTTCCTTTTTTAATTTTTTAAAATATGATATCTTAATTTATATATTTTATTTTTATACATAATATATTTTAAATTATAAAAACGTATTTACTATATACATAATAAGATGGTGTACACGACCTCTAGTAATATACAATTACTTCTACCCTCACCTACACATGTTTACACACACACAATATAAAAAAAAAAATGGTGAGCCGTTATCGAGAAGGATTTGGTGCGTGGAGACGATATTTGGTATGCACGCTTGCCGGAGGGAATGTTTGTGGCCCATAATTCTTCTCCCAAGGTTTAAAAAATAAAATGCAACTTATAATAGATATATTTTAGTTGAAATATAATTCGCAATCATAAATAAATTGTATTTACTATATGATTCATATATATATATATATATTTGAGAAATTTAATTAATGACCAATATATAGTAAATATAAATAATACTTACTCTTGATGCGTTGTGAGATAGAATCGGACTTTGTTGCGCAATTAAAATATTATTTATTCTGACTTTTATAATTTATTTTTAAAAAGATGCATAACTTGGGAAATGTAAACGGAACTTATAAGCCGCTCAAACTTTTCATTTACACATCAACAACTACCCAATTAATTATATGTAGTCAAGTCTGATCTAGAAAAATTCTAATTCGAATTAAAATCAACTATATGGCAAGCTGTGTAATATATTTATTGTGTGATTCGTGTATAATTTTAAATTAATTTGGTTCGATCAAACCTCATTTGAGTAAAAAAAATATATATATTGTGATCTATTTCTCATCATATAGTAATGCATTAAACTTGTCTTAGTTATTAGTGCTCTACCATGTGATGTAAAGTTATGAATCATGGGCCAATCTCTACTTATCTGTATATCACACACACACACACACACACACAGAGTCATATTATATGCAATTTTTAATTGTCTCAATGTGCTTTAATGGTTGGAACCTGGAAGAATCTGAAAACACAAACCAGCCATCATTGCTACTACTACTTACTTTGATAATACAAAATAAATAAATTAATATTACAATTACTACAATATTAATAAATAAATCATCATCAATCCCACTAAATTCCCCACCTCTTATTAACAATTATGACAGTATAATGAAATTTATATTTTGCTGATATATATAATATGATTCCCATCGTTTACGACAATATTAAATTATATATATTTTACTGATAATTATACATTATATAAAAAAGAATTCTGCTTCGAAATAGGTCTTCACACTAACCAAAAATACATTTATTTTTTATGAATTTTTACGATAGAATAATGAAAAATTCTGTGATAAATTGAAATATATATATATATTAAGATTTGGGATATATAAATGGAAACATCTCATATTGCATGATGATGACAATTGGGAGAAGCATAGGGACCATATATATTAACAAGTACAATAAGATATATACACGTCTGATGATGAATACTTGAAACAAACGTGGAAACATATGTTGTACAAAGTACAACTCCAAAGAATGCACAGAAATTGAGATCTGATATGTATATATGCATGGATGGACTGCTAAGGATTGAACGATCAATGTGTGAAAGTTCATCTTTTTTGCTTTAGAAAGAGCTAAAATGGAAGAAAAGTTGAGGCATTTACAGTTCCACATGACAGAAGCAAATCTGGCAATTTACAGAAGAAACCCAATACCAAGAACCCCAAGTGGGATTTTCTTTTTCTTTTTTTTTTTTTAAAGAAATATCAAGAAAAATAAAAGGAAATTACAACACATGCATAAGTTCATAACATATATATATATACGTATGTTTGTATCACACGTCTAAAAACAGAAATCATAACATGTTTTTGAATTACTGACAGTATTATATTACACTTATCATGTAATTAATCGTTCTTTTCAAATTATATAATAATCACATGATAAATGTAATTTCAGATCAGACCGGCCCGATCTAAACTAAAATCTTCGGTAGTTCAAGAAAATTAACATACATTATTAAAGTAAAACAATAATTAGATAAGGGTTTGATGATGAGATTTTCACCAGGAACCTCCAGCCAACATGCCGCTCCAGTATCCATGATTTGACTGATGATGATCCCCTTCATGTTCTCTATCATGATCTTGAAGCCCAAATTCATGTAATTGATCATGAGCTGTAGAAACAGGTTTTAATTCCTCAAAAGGGAATAGGGTTCTTGATGAGTTTGTGTGGTTTTGCAAATTCCCAAGCCCATCTAGTGAGAAACTCAAGCCACTTGGCTTGAAGTGATCATGATGCATAGAAACTACTGGCAAAGAGAGGAGCTGATGATGATCAGTGGATGTGAGAAGAGAAGAGGTGAGAGAAGGGTGGTTATAATTAGGGTTTTTAGGGTCAAGCCCAAATTGTACTAAAGGGGCAAAATCAGATGATACCCCATTGTAGATGGGGGGATTATAACCTAAATTTAGGGCTTCCCCATCATGGATCTTAGGGTTTTGAGGTGAAAATTTCGGGGGGCTGAGATTTGGGATCATCACTTTCTTGGATGATGATGAGGATCTTTTGTTCTTCCTTGAACCTCCACCCACTGGAACATTCCTCAAAGTGCCCCCTTGAGTCCAGTACCTTCGACAAGTCTTGCAGAAGTATCTGGGCTGAGAAAGACTGTAGTTGTTGTAATAACAGAACTTTGTGTTGGTGGAATTGCACCTCGGACAATTCAAAGCTTGTTCCTTGTTTGGCCTAGGCTTTTTCTCTGTGCCAGTTCTTGGGTTTTCAACAGGCCTCACTACTCCAATACCCTGAGAAAAGAGATTAAAAGGGATGAATTAATCAGTACTACTGCAACTTTTGCCTTAAAGAACTCAAGAAAAAAGTAACACCAAAGTTACATATACCAAACAAACAAGAAAAAACAAGAAGCTTTTTTCTTAAATCTTGATGAGGGCAATCTTACTTAGGAAAAAGCTATAGAAACAATTGAAATGAGCTTTTGCTTTTGTTTCTGATCAGATCAGATCAGCTGCCCTTTTTTTCTTTTTTCAAGGAAAGAAAGAAAGCAAAAAGTTGAGAGAAAACATGGTCTTTGGTGGGTTTCTGAAAAATTAGGCTAGAAAATCTGAACCCTAGAAAGAAGTAATTGTGATGATGATGATATGATTGAAGGGAAACATGATGCATGTTTTGTGTGTTGTGTGGTTTAATTACCTGTGGCCAAGCAGTAGCCATAGAGGGAAGAGGGAGAAATTAAGGGAAGAAGATAGAGAGAGAAGAAAAAGAAAAGGTGTGGAGAGAGATGAAAAATAAGCAACTTTAGAGCAGATGTGTTAAAAGCAGGAAAGGTACTTGAGGAGGGTACTTTGGCGGTTCTTTATGTTGGCTTCCGCTGCAGGTGGGGGAAAAGCAAGAGATTGATGGAAGCACACACACGGGGTAGTATTATGGGGGTGTTTGGATGGGGGCATTTGTCCACTTCCCAATTTTTCACCTTATTATACGATTGTGTTATATAAAGTATTACTTACTTATTGCAAATTAAATAAATTATTTTCTGATCAAATTATGTGTATATACTTTCACACATTAACGCGTATGAGAAATTACGTATTCTCCCTTACAATGGTAGTTTAGTCGGAGTTTTTTTTTTTTTTTTTGTTAGACTTGCAATGAGTCGTTAATAAGTCAATTTGAATAAATATAAATTTTTATTTATTTATTTGGCAATGTCATCAAATTTAGTGAATTTTATCTAACACGTGAGGAATCTATTTGTTAGATAAAAAAAAATTTCAGGGGTACTATATATGATTTTTCAAACTATAAATAATCTATGTATACGTAATTACATCAAATCTTAGATAAAGATAGTATAATTATCCCTATAAATAAAATAAAAAGTGTGCACACTCCAAATCATTTGGCACCATTTTGTATTGATTAGTGTTGGCTTCCATCTATCATTAGTATAAGACGAGAGCTTTGCTCAATTTATAAGTTTTATTGTCTCTTTTTTTTTACAGGGTATTTTTTTAAAATAAAACTGTATGACTCTTATTTTCAATACCCGCACAAAGTCTTCAATCATGATGCACGAGAGCGCACCACATCATCTAACGTCGTATATGAGAATGTAGTCATGTGTCCTTTCCAAGTCTCTTCTCAAGGCTTTAATAATACCAACAAATCTCAAACATCGATTGTAAACAGAAAAAATCTTGTTCAGTTTTTAAAGTTTAAAACTACCTAAATGTGAGACATATCTTGTTGAAATAAATCTATAAGTCTAGAAAGTTAGAGTGGACATTATACCATGCCACAAGGGCTCAATTACGTGGCACATTACATCAAATTAAATAATAAATATTTATTTATCTATAATTAATGCATGAGTATAAGTCCTCTAACTCCACTATGCATATAAATACTTGACATATATTATATATATATATATATATAATATAATATACCTTAATAATTTAAAAAAAAATTAGCCTCTACGCATACCATAACACTACGAGAATATAAAAAGCATTATTTTTAAATTAATTAATTAGTAAATTATCTTAAAATCCCCTTCTTAGCACTTTGAATTAAAAATTTGTTATAAAAATGAACATAAAGATAAGTGGGATTGACGTTGAAAACAGTACATATTATCAATGTTAGTGTTTTTTTTAAATTAAAAAAAAACATTTTAAAATTTTAATAATATAAATAAAAATTGCAAAAAAAGAAATACCAAAATAAGGTTTTAGGACCACATGAAAAAGCTGAGCATGCAAAAATTCCTCACGCAAATGCCTAATTTGATTATTTCACGTTTGAATGAGGAAACATTTATCTCCACGAAGTGCTCAACATATCAGAATCAACGCTTTCTTATTACTCCAATCCTCATCCAAAATTAGAATTCCCACTATTAATACAATACTAATATGAAATTGTGAGTGCAGGGAATCACTCGACCAGAAGTCAAACACCATCACCCACGTGGCAGTATCAGAGCGAATCGCCTCGGAACAGGGCCCCACTTCTAGCCAATCACAGCCTGAAACGTTGGGAGGCGTGCATAAACCGCAGGAAGAATAAAGGAGACGGCGCAGCTCGTTGGGTCCCACCCACGGCACAATAAATTGTTCTCTTCCCTTAAAATAGTTCTTACAAATTTGCATATCAGCTAAGAGTCAAACACAATTAGTTTTTTAGTGTATTATTATTATTAAATCGGATAATGATAATTATTTGCACTTAATTTTTTTGAGTAATATTCAATTAGTATATCTCAATATGATTAAAATCTGTAAATAAATTCCATCAATATGATTAAAAATATACAAATTATAATAACTTATACAAAGTGGAATAAATAACCCAACATCCAATGCGACTCGAACTCATAATCTCAAAATTATTCATGGAATTTCAATATTTAACTTATTTTTCACTTAATTGGGATAATCATAAGCTTAATTCGACCTATATTTTTTTAAATGAAATAATAATAATAAAGTATCTATGAATAAATTAAGTGGGAGGAATTTATACCATTGGTAGCAAAATTTATCTGGACGAAAATGCCCTTAGCTACATTTATTTTTTTCACCATCTCGTTAGAGTCAATTTACTATCAATTCATGCATATTTAAAATCAATATATTTTATTAATTCTAATTAATTATCCATTTTATATCTTTCCTTTTTTATTTAATAAAATAAATATAACAAAAAATTTTAGGTGATTAAATTTTAAAATTTGAAAACGGCAATAAATTTAACTTGATCAGCCATTTGACTAATTAAAAAAAAGAGACAAATTATATTTACATCCCTAACCTATGGTCTGTTTATAGAAATCACCCATGTCTTTTGCATAATTACACAAACCACCATGATATTCAAAAAATACGAGTAATTTATGTAATAACGTTAATGTTTTTCGAGGTGTATATGCAATTTTCTAAAAAGAATAGTTTGTGTAAATTTGTTAACGAAAATAAGATGATTTGCATAAACAAATTATAAATCAGGGATATAAATATAATTATTTCTTAAAAAAAAAAAACAAGAGCTAGGCAATATTAATTCTTTCAAGTTGGAATTATTATCACATAAATCATAAAATGTCACCACATCTTATAATATTTTCATGTAAAATATACCTAAAAGAGGTTAAATTAAAAAGTAAAAACCTCTCCCAACAACCAAAAAAAAAAAAAAAAAAAAAAGAAAATCAAATTATTTGTACGTTATATCTTTTAGCAGAAAAGGGATAAAGGGTAGGTACGTACTTTGATGAAAAAAGGTTCCACATCCACGTTTAACTGAAACCCTCTTTCATTAGTACTACCATTATTTGTTTTCAGTTGGGTCCACTTCCTCTCAACAAAATCTTACTCGTCTCATTCATATATTAAATTAGCCACTATAAAAAAATATTTTTTTCTACACTATAAATAATTACAATTTAATTTTTTTATAAGTTAGTATTATTAATTAAGATTAAAAAAATTAATTTAATTTTTTTTAATTTTTATTACGATTAATTAATATTTATCATGATTTTTAGTTATGACTAATGTTTTAGCCTCACTAAAAAAAATAGTAACTAATGGCCGTTGCGGTGCCATAGTTAATTTGCATTTGCTACGTACAATTTTTTTTTTACCATAATGATTAATTATGACGAAAAATTATATTTCTTCTGGTGAGATTGAGATACATGTACATATATCTCATTATATTAAATTCATTAAATTAAATGAATAAGTGATCAAAATTGATAAAATTAAATTAACTTTGAGTTAATTACATAAATTAAAAATAGTTGATATAACTAATTAATTAAAGAAATGTTTTTTTTTTTTTATAGAATAAATATACATATGCATGGATATTTGAGTGTTTTTGGGAAAGGAGGAAATATGACCAAAGTAACCTCAATTTTATCAAGATTTTTGAAGTGCAATGACAAATTTATCCTCAAATAGGGCCTACATATTATATAATATATATATATATATAGAGAGAGAGAGAAAGAGATAGGGCTACTTTTGTCTTTTTACTATTTCACAAGGGTGAAATCCCATTTCAACCCCTCACCATAGTGCGTTGTGTGAGATGGAATTTCCATGTTTATTTAATATAGGCAAAGGGGGCAAAAAAAAAAAAAAATTACTATAAAAAGTATAAAATAAAAAAGGTGAGTGGTTTGACAGCTAAATCGCAAAAGGCAGGCAGTGGACTGGATGTAAAGTTCGCTTAAGTCAATTTTTCTTTCAATAATTTAATCATGCCATTCTACTGCATCAGTCACTAATCTTTATAATTAATTATACAACCCTTTAAAGCAGACAATGACCAATCAGGTCGTGCTCGAATGTTAAGATTAAGGCCCCACAATTAGAATGTTATGGATTTGAGTCCTACGAACGTAGGTATATAATCTATTTTTATAAAAATTTATTATTTCTATGTTTCATTTGAACATATTCATTGATTTGAAAATATCGAGATATTGAATTCATTTTTTAATTTGATTATATCAAATGATGTAATGAATTGAATCGTTTTTTTTTAAATAAAAACACACATAATGATGCTAATCCGTACATTAGGGGCATCAAACATGCCCCCAATTGGACAAGAAAATAATGCCATTATAACCATAACAATCACAATGGGTCCAAATTTGGTCTTTTTAATTTTCTTTTATATATGTACTTATTTGAAATACATTTGTTCATAATATGTTTATATTTTATTTATACTTACACATAATACATGTAATTAATATTTGTAGGAATTAAAATAATGATATAAATAATGTATAAGTATTTTAACATATGTTTAAGTACCACATATTTTAAAATTTTTAATTTTTTAAAGCTTAAAATGTACATATAAATTT
The DNA here is from genome assembly GCA_034509725.1 of Sesamum angolense. Lineage (NCBI taxonomy): Eukaryota > Viridiplantae > Streptophyta > Magnoliopsida > Lamiales > Pedaliaceae > Sesamum > Sesamum angolense. Next base: position 2,981,103 of record JACGWL010000004.1, on the reverse strand, counting down.
GTATTAAGAAAAAAAAAGTTACATTTAATCAATAATATTATTATCTCATATTTTATAAATTATGGTAGTATAAATTTTTTATTATTTTAAAAATATTAAACCAGGTATCATCCTTATTTATAATTCTTGAAATCAATCTTATAAGATTTTGAGAGCTTATAAAATAATACAAAGTATTTGATAATTTTCTTAGAAAACGAGCTTATAGGCTCATAAATCTTTTAAGAGCTTATGAGCTCGTAAGGAGCTGCTAACTTATTTTTTAAAATTTTAACAAATTTCTTCAAATCAATTACGAATTTCTCATTGCTAACATCTTATAAGTTCCATGATCTTAATTATTTTATCCAATCACTTCATAAATTTATTTTTAAACTAAGATCTAATATTTTACAAGTTTTAAAAATATTTTATATGATGTACGAGCTTATAAACTCTTTTAAATTATAATCTTTGCCAAACACCCTCTAAGTTTGCATTCCATGATTCATATCCGAGTATATCAGATTCTGATGCCGATATCTAAAATGTTCTCTCTTCTCTATCTCACACCACGATTAAAAGCTGAATACTTAATAATCGCATATATATTGATATTTAATTATTTATACAAATTTTTTGTTTTCATTTTTTGGTAAAATTTCAAGTACAATTTTTAAGGTTGTATACTTATAATTTTGCAAAGAACTAAGTGTTTGTGTAAGCAGACCCCGGGGGGGGCAATGGGCAATGAATTTGGTGAGAACTGAAATAAAGTCCATAAGAAAAAATTTTGGCCAAATTGATTAACCCGAAGCCAATGGGCCAAACTGTAAGAATCTAAGCCCAATTTATGTTCTTATCTCAGCCAACAAAAATACACAGTACATTTTCATCCAAAAAATATTATTATTTTTGAAATATATTTTTTTACAGTAGTAAAAGGGTAATAAAATCCATGAAAAAAAATAAAAAAAGGTCTGGATGTCATGATAGTTTCTGGTGAATCAATGTACATCAGGCCCAGAGACAGTAGAGCCATTATATTTATTGATCCAATTTATAGGACCACTCTATCCTTTAGGCTGGTCCAATTTACTCTTTTTTCTTTTTTCTTTTTTTTTATTTATAGAAATGATGATTACATTTACGTTAATATCAATAAATTGATAAATATATCAATTCGACCAATAAATTCACATTAAATCAGACAAAACTCATTACAATGAGTTTACATTAAGTGAAACAAAACCATTACAATGAACTTAACAAGACAAACGGCCACACGTTTGATGGAATTTAAATCCATAACCTCTAACTTATTCATGGGACCTCTGCCTTAATCATTAGTTTAAGACATCATTAGTGCTGATCCAATTTACCTGCTAACATAAATTCTCTCTCTCTCTCTCTCTCTTACGTAGAATCATAAATGTGTCGTCAGTAGATCGTTTTTAAATATTTTCTAAATGGATGTTGTTTTTTTATAATTGTTTCTTGCCAGATCAGTTAAACCAATTTTTTGTTCGACCAACTAAATTATTATTATTCTATCGTAATTTATGTAACTGCGGTGGTCCATTGGGATAATGCAGCTACTGAAAAAAAACTATGTACTCATGTGTTGGGGAGGAGAAGGTGTGATCCCCAGCTGCCAGCAAGGTTGCTCAGAGCATAGATTCTTGTTTACTACTTCTGTCAGCAACTCTCCGCCCTTGGGATCCATATTTATTACCATGCATTCTTGTTTTTGCTTGTGTCTTTCCTTGTTCTTTTGTTTCTACTTTTGTTTTGGATTATATCTTTATCTGGTAAATTATATCAGCCGTTGATTATGTTGATCGAATTTGTCTCCGTAGTCCACCGGAGAATCTAGTTTCAACCGGTGTTTATGCTTTTAGGTTCAGTTTGGCTCGACAATTACATAATTAATTATAAGATAAGTTAATTATGAAGTAATTGATTTCAGAAGAAGTGATTATGAAATTTGGATTTTTAATTTCATAATTTATTATGCCAACGTAGATTGTACCTAAATTCCAAAATTAACATCATCCCCAATGCCAAGAAAAAGTATTTAATGGACGCAACAAATAATCGGACAAACAAAGCTACATATTGTAATTTTTATCATAACGTAATTTTGGTGGAATTTAACTACAAAAGTGGGCCAAACGTTACAAAGAATTGCATTTATACTGAAAACACAAGCTTTACCTGTTCAATCACAAGATCAAAAAACGAGCATTGAATCAATTTGGAGAGAACATATCCTAAACCACAACAATGTCAAATGCATTGGGATCGGCTCTAGCTAAGACACTTCGACAGTCAAGTCAATAAACTCTAAAAAAGAGGTTGCATAGATAGCTAAAAATTAAATCACTAATTAAAGATAAAAACACATTTCATATATAATTTGGCATTTATATAAACTATTTATAAGCTTTAGGGCAAGTTTTATTTAAACAAACATCGAGTACTCTATAGATATTAGAATTAGACAAAATACAAATATCTATATCTGTACTAATATATGGAAAAGGGCTCTATACACTCACAAATGGTGAGTAACATCATTGTACTAATTTTTAAGTATGAAAACTATACCCGTAATTAGATAATTTTATAAAGTAATTATACTTATTATTATTTTTTTAAAAAGTAACTCCACATTATTTTAATATTATTATATAAATTCTTTTGTTCTATTGAAAGTATTTTAAATTGTTTTGTTTAAATTTAATTTATTAATTTATTTATTTTAAAATATAAAAAATTATTATATGCACGTATAAAAAACGCGTTGCAATTAATTAATATATATATATAAAAGAATAATTTAACAATTTATTTGATAACCCAAAAATAACATAAAAGAGAAAGTGGTTAGTGGGCACCCATCCTAATTAAACCTCTTTAAAAGCATCAACGGCCCACACTCCACCACCTTTGTTTGGTGGCCTTTGTCTCTAGTATGCCATTGCCACCACCTTTTTGCACTCACACGCCTTCTCAACACACATCCGAAATAGGACTTCAAATTATTATGTCCCTTTAATTCATACACATATATAAACCTACTCACAACACAACAATTAATGCCCCTACGTGCTACACTAAAACATCATCATCACCATGATTTAAATCACTCATATTTCATAATCCATATATTATCAATATTTACAAATAGGGCTAAGAAAACAGCACGTAAACACGTACGTGTTTAAAAAGATGTTTAATAAAGGGTACGTCTTTTGTATCTGACGATGCAAAACGACAATCACAAAATTAAGCAACACAGTACTTTATTTGTTTTTTTAGATTTCAATCAAACTTGAGAAGTTGGTGGACCGTACCGTGCGACTATTGGTGTCGGATTAGGTATTTTATGACTATTTGTATTATTGTCGATACTCATTTATTTTAAATATTTGTTGCGTTTTAAAGCATTAAAATGCATATATAGAATAAATCATTGTATACATTATTTTATTTTATTTTATTATTTCTATTGACATAAAATTCGAAATTTTGAGGGATATGTGTCCCTACTAGGATGGTCTAATGTAATTTCATGATTCAAGTAGGTTTGCGGATCCAACTAGGGATGGCTTACGTTTGTTTATATTTTTAATTTCAATATTCAGTTATTTGAAACAGTAATTATAGTGAAAATATATTTATTTATATGTATTTTTAGCGAAGATATATTAATTTAATACCACCGTTTAATATAAACTATAAATTTATTATTTAATTAAAATATATTAGCATTTCGGGTAAATTATATTTGACACCTCTTAAAATTAAATTAAAATAGACAAATATTCCTAAATTTGCAAAATTATAGCGACACCCCATGAGAATGCAATTATAATTACAACTATACCCATGTTCAAATATAAAATTTACACGAACACTTTTTGAAAAAATATTACGCTAACACCTCTCAGAGGGTGTAGTTGTAATTTTGCCAAAAAAAAAAAAAGGACGTGTTTGTGTAATTTGACAGGAGTGTAGTTGTAATTTTGTAAAAGATGTGGGTATTTGTGTAATTTGAATAACCTAAAAGGGTGTAATGTAATTTATCCTATCATATTTATACGAAAAATTATACAAAATTAGATATATATGAAAATAAAAAAACATAAAAAAACAAAAGGAAAGAGGGATGAGTGGAGGTGGTGGTGTCGGTCCAAAGTCAACTAATATTCAATGCATCTTCACCCCAATTAGTCTAAAGTAGAGATAGGAATTTGGGTGAATTCACAATAAAGTATGGCATATTCCCAACTCTATTTCCCTGCACTCATTATTTTACTTACCTTTACCATTCTTTGCTTCTATTTAATATTAATTATATACCATTTATGTATTTAAAAAATAATAATTTATTCTAAAAATAAAATTGTGCCTAATAATGTTATTTTTCGAAGTGGTATATAAATGATTATATTAATATCTCAATATTCGACGACCATTATACTAATATTTGATGAATTTATGATTAATATATACATTTAAAAACAATAAAATTGATTATAATGAAACAAATATCCATAGATATGGCGGGATTCGAACTAATTCATGAGACCTCAGTCTTAACCACAAGAGCATAATTATGTTAAAAAAAAAAAATATGTTGATATATGAGAAATTTTTGACCGAATCATGCTTGGTGTATAATTTAAAAAAAATAAAAATTACAGAGCAAATGCGATACACTTATTTAATGATTGATTGATTCGACCAAATCAGATAGGATAAAAAATTTTCCAAAAACTTGGGTCATATGAGATGAAATATCCGGTGCATGGATGGTAAACGTGTACAGAAAATGACAAGCTCAAACTGCATGATGGAAATCGACTGTGAAGAGAAAAATACAAGAAAATAAAATTGATTTTTGCTTGAAATAGACAACACGTAATCCCCAATTCTTGTGGTTGGATTTCAACATTAATTGCCTATCATATAAAATAATTTCCTTAATATTTATTTTCTTGAAATATATGTATATATATATATATATATTTAATATTAATTTTAGTAATTTGTTGGATCCTACATTTGCATAAGACGACGGCCACGATTTATTCTGTCCCAAAAATTTATTTTCATATAAAATGCTGTAGCCACTCAAAAATTAAATAAAACATGAAAACGTGAAATCAGGTGTTTTTTCAATTTCCCACTATCAATTATTGGATATTAATGTCAAAATACACACACACACACACACACATATATATATATATTTTGTATGGTGACCATAATACGATCCTACCTGCAAAATTTTTAATTTTTTTAATTTTTTCTAAAAATTATAATATACTAGAAAAACGTCGAAGTTTTCATGTATGTACATGGAAAAAAATGATTTTCCTGAATAAATAAATAAATTAAACAAGTTATCTTTTAATTTTTGCAAAGTGACAATATATATGTTTTTCCTTAAAACTTTTTAATAAAAATATTATGGTTATAATCTATGTGATGTATAATAAAATATTTTGGGAAAATTTATTTAAATTAACACGTTTATAAACGTTTTAAAAAAAAAATGAAATAGAGAAAATGTGACGTGAGCAATCAGGGGCGATGTATGAATTAAAGAAGAAAATTAAAGGAGGCAACTACGCACAATCCATGGCATAATCCTAGGTAGATTAGATATGGTAAAAAGAATAATTAAAAAATTAAATAAATAATTCAATTATTATTATGTTGGAAAATAAATAAATTAAGTAGTGGTAATAATAATAATAATAATAGGGATATGTGAGATATATCCAACTAGGTAGTTATTAATTATTATTAAATATATCAGGTAATGTTGGTAGGAAGTTCATTATATGTCGGCCACCAGAATGCATGCATGCATGCGACTTTCATATAATAATATAAATATTATTTAATAATATTAAAACTTAGGTAATTAAATTAAAGTTGCTTATTATTATTTAAATTTTAAATTAAGTTGGATTGGACCTTAGTCGGCAACAACTTCATGTCGAAACTTTTAGAAAGATCAGAACCTCACGTAAGCCATGACCCCTACTAATTTCACGATTCAAGAATATATATATATATATATATATATATATATATATATATATATATATATAAATCACTACTTTAATATAATTTAGATTATATATATAAATATATATTATTTATGAAAAATAAGATTTTGATACCAGTACTTCAGTTAAAATATTTGAAGTTTAAAGATTAATAGAATATATTGATAGTTTTAAATAAATTAATAAGAAGTTACTATGAAAAGTAGACATATACATTTGATGTGATTGTGATGATTTTATTTTGAAAATATATCTTTTTCAAAAAAAAATTAGGGCTTATAAATTGTTCCAGCTCATCTTTGTTTGCAATCGATGTGAACGAGTGCCGACATACATCATCAGTCCCTAGACCAGGACATTAATGTAATAGGCACATGGATTATTTCCCACATGTAACATGAAATGATGCAACATGCGAAGCAAATCAGTGCCATGTCGCGCGATGTGTTATCTATTTTGATTTCATATGAATTTACGAATCTACCATTTTTTAACGGGGAAGCCTTGAAACTTATAAACCACTCAAACTCATTATTTACTATAGATATTAATTGTACGACAACATAATCAATATCAACATTTATAGAACTTCAACGTACAATTTTTTACTTGTTAGATATCAACTTTACATTTAAACAATGGCTTGTTTCTTTAATTTCTGGGCTTAAAGTTAAAATTATTAAAATATCAATATATTCTTACTTTGGTAGTTAATTTAACAAATGAAATTTTTACATTATTCTGAGTTTAGTACTACTAGGTAGTTATAAATTTAAAAAAACATAGAACAGTTGAAAAAACATTATGGGCAAGCTGCTACATTAAATGTGTGATGAATATATCAATGCATGGTGTGGTGTTGATGATGAAAGAAGAAAGCATTCCCATCCATCATCCAACTAAATTCCATGAACCCTAGTACAAAATATTCTTAGTTTTTTGGGAGAATGATTTGTTGCTTAAGCAGCAGGCAATTCATATCCATTATTATTATTCTTTCACATACATTCCCTTTATCATGCATTTAGGCCTAATGATGATTACTTAATTTCTTCAACACAACCACAAAATAAATTTTGGTATACAAAAAATTTTAGCCCAGCCTCGATCTCATTAAATTTAAAAACTTAATTTATAAAATCAAGAAGAAGTACGTGCGATTTTTTTGTTGTTACTGACATCTGATCGTAATACTGTTATAATATCGGAGATAATTAATATATGTGTATTATATATATTTTTTATTAAATAGGTAATATCTTGTTTCTGTGAAGGAAATTAAATGTTTTTATTTCTAAGATATACTCTAATTATTCCAAAATTAAAGTTTTTATTTAATTTCCGGGATGTTCCAAAATAGGACGCGGCCCATTATTTTAAATTAAAAAATTCAAGTACAGTCTGATTGTATGCAATAATTTGACGGCATTTACTCTTAACTAATATAATTTGTGATAAAAAATCGTACTGCCATATTTGGATTGATGGATTTTAATTTAATAAAAATATTTGAAAAAAAAATGACTCCATATTAGAATAATTTGACCATCAACATTAAGATAAAACAAAACAGTTCAAATTTATAATTAAAATTTTGACATTTTCTTAATCTAAAATTATTTAAAAAATTTATAACTTTAAATTCATCAATCCAAATATATATATATTGAGGAAAGAAGATTGTTGGCAGTGCATTAGATGCCCATTTACCAAGACATTGTGCTGTGGAGAAGATCCAGAATTGCAGATCCATGTTTGTTAGGACATGTCTATGCCACTTACAGGTATGTTTTCTTTCATTGGTAGTTGGGATTGTCATTATTATTTATAGTATGATAATATGATATTTTCTTCTTTTTTTCCTTAATTTATTCAACTTCATTAATGTATTTAAATTGATTTTTTAGGGATTAATGCAAGAAAATTAAAAATTTACAAAAGCTTGAGTTAAAATTTTACATCTTCTTACAACTATACTTATCGAGATTGCAACTATAATATATGTCGATTTGGACATTTGATTAATTTGGCGTTATCTCTCCTCAATAAAGAGAATTCAATTGCAGGTTTTCCCACCCTGTTCTCCGCATTGTTATTAAAACAAATTTTATTATAATAGTTATTGACGGATCATATATATTAAAGAATTTTTTTAAATTATAAATAATTTAGATCTAACTTATGAAAGAATAATTACAACCTAATTTGATATGGTGATTTTACAATTGATTATAAGATAGAGAATAATCGATTTTGAAATAAATCATTTAAGGAAAAAATAATTGTGGTATTTGGGTTTATAATTTCACAATTGATTATGTAAATGCGGATTGTAATTAAGTTTGATGACTATCCTCATTCTTAAAGTTAATGAAAATTCATAAAATTATTTAATAACCACAATAGATAATTTGATTAAAAAATAGTGCTTGTGGATTTAAAAATATAATTAAAGCTATTAACAAAATGCAATTTACCTATAATTTAATTTAAAAAATAATTATAAAAATAAAAACAATACAAGTTGGATATAAACATCGATTCGAATTATTTAAGTGCATGTCAAACTTCTTTTCTTTTTTAATTTTTTATATTGTTCATTGCTACATCAATACATGCAAATTCAAATACTAACTCGTCGCCACTGAAGCCTAGCTCAGTTGGTAGAGTTGAGGTCCCATAATCATAGAGGTGTTGTTTGCTATACATCATAAATTGATTTAAATGAACCAACATAATTCCCAACATTTAAATATTCACCTGGTGCGCAATTATATCGAGGTAAAATTTCCATCTCATCCCTTAATCAATCTTACTTACACATCATTCATCTACATTTATAGGACTCGAACTGAATTGAAACTCAAACTAAAAGTGAATTAGCTATCCACATTCATGAACTTAAACTTGCAGCCTCTTGAGCGTGAGGCATTAATTGCAGGTGAATTAAGAAGTAAATAGAAGACAAAATTTGATTAGAATGAAGAATGAGGGGTGAGTTCTTTTCACCTACTCTATAAATTTATTGTGTTTTGTCTGTACTAAACACTAGAGAAGTGATGATTTGGTCGGAAATCAAAGGGAAAAAGGAGGGTTTGGAAAAGACTATGATAAAAGCCTCAAAGTAAGAATGTTTGATTAAGAGGAAACAAAACACACCACTCTCTTTTGACTCTTTTAACCCTCTCCCCTACTTTACTTACACAAAACAAAAAGCTCTTCCTTAATTAGTGTATAACTCAATTATTATGACCATTTTTGCCCACCTTCTTTTCACTTACCTTTTCCAAACATCTACTCCATAAATCAATACGAAAAATTCATGTCCGAATTAGGTTTAATCGAATCAAATTAATTATAAAATAAGTATATCACACTTGCTACGTAATTGGTTATTTTCCTTAAATTGTACACCAATCTCACATCAAGTGTATTACACTTGCCATATGATTGGTTCAAATTCGACCGAATTAGGTTCGAGCTAAAATTTCCCATTCAATACAACATTTTACTGAAGTTACAATTTTTCTTTTGAGTTTTTTAGTATACAACAAAAAATGACTAATATTGTGTCTTACATGATTTGAGTGTGTGTTGCGTTTGGACAAAAAAAAATTCAATTTTATCAATATTTGTGTTTAATATTAACATAATTCACATGTAAATGAATTAATTAATTATTTTATTAATAATTAAAAATATTAAACACACGCATCGAATGTTTCAACACTGTCAATCATATTTCGGAAAACAGAATATGATTGGAGGGAGGCAATGACAACCCATACCCCTTAAACTGAAGAATATGTCAGAAAGGTTTTGACCTCCCATTAACATATTCTGGGCATATTTGGAATTTACCTGTAACTTGTCGGCCTCTGTCTTCCTATTTCCATTACAATTGCCCATTCCCTATGTCAGGTAAATTATTACCAGAAATATAGGTATAAACTCATTTAATTTGCAAACACAGGCCAGTTGCTCTGTGTTTATGGGGATTATTAAAAAAATGAAGAACAAATATTATATTAGATAAATAATTGTAATTAATCTAAAATTAAATTAAATCGACACGAATACAAAGTAGGTCGTGGAATATGAGAAATTATAGTTAGATTGTAATTAATAGGTTTTATGTCCGACACGTGCGCTAGTATAAGTTAATTAACCATTATTATTCTTCTAATTTAATTATTTTAATCTAATTACATTCAAGATAAAGAAAATAATGAATAATTGAATCAAGACATATTTTTAGAATTCAATCATGACCCTGTCTCGATCAAATTGATCTAAACTATAATTTTTCTGGAAAAATAGAAAAATATCAAAAGAATGATATATTATTAAGTAGTATGTAGATATATACAATTAATTACATTTTGTGAAAAAAAAAAAAAAATGTTGTTGTGATATTATAGGAAAATTAATATCATAAAATAATGCATAATAATACATATACGTGTTGTTATTAATGTTAGCGAGGTTAATACATTAGCTACGAATGTGGAATATACCACTCAAGTATGCAAGATACGCTTCAAATCTTTCTGAAAAGAGACAAGGCAAAACACTATCAGAATCAATTCAAGAAGGCCTCAATAACAATCCTAGATGCGTAAGTTAAATAGATCGTAAGTATTTAAGATTGTAAGAAATGTTCAGGCAACTAAAATTGTACTCAGGGCATAGAGAGCGGCAATTTATATATTTATCTTGATCGTACAATTTTACATAAATCATAAATACAAAAATAATCGAATGGTCATGGTGAGTCCTTAAATATTAAGATTTTGGGAATATCAGGGCCAGATCGTGACAGTCCAAAATTGATTATCCGAGTTGAGAGCTTTTTATAGTTAAAAAATAAGCTGAAAGGGTATAGATTTTGGGACGGTCTTCGTAAGATTACTTCTTGAGAATTAATACGTATATTTCAAAATTCCAATGTGTTATTATGAAAATAACAAAAAGAATTTGGTTGTCAAGGTAGTTGGCCTATTTAGTACAACACACACACACACATACACACACAAGAACACGCATAAAAGCACACACAATCAGAGTTGATCAAACTCTCGTCTCGTTGCTTGGGCTATCCATCCGTTCACGGATATCAAGCTATTACTGCTTTTTACATTTTTCCATCTTTAGTTTCATTCCTTCACAATTCGACCCCTTAAGTTTCCACTAATTCCATTTTCCCCTCTTTTCCATTTTTTTTTAACGGCCACTCCTCTTTACTTCCGTTGTACCGAGCCAACCCCTTTGATCTCCCTGCTTCTATTCTAACCCGTAAAACTGAATCAAATCCATGTGAGCAAATCCCTCTTCCTCTAAACTTTTCATCTGTTTTTTTTTTTTTTAAATTTCCTGTTTAACTGAATGTAAATTTTGCTAATATTGTCTTGAAACCTTCCTTTTCTGTTTCTTGGAACGTAATTATTACTGTATGTAGAGGTGTATATATGCTGATATTGGTTGTGGATTCTCATTTTTCATGCCAAGTATTTCTGGGTTTTAGTGGTTATTTGATGGACAGGTTGGGGTTATGTTTTCAAGGTATAATATATGAGAAATGTAGTCAAGTTTGTATCTTTATTATAGGGAGTTATGTATGTGGGGCACCAGGTTCAATGGGAGGGATTGGGATCCATGTTGATCTTTTTTTTTTAAATAATTTTGCTCTTTTGTGGTTATTATCAGTAGTAGTGTTTGTTTTTATGTTCTTGCTGGACTGGGATTTTCATTTGTTTATTTGTGGGATTGCTGAAACATTGGTTGTGGTGCTCTTCTTTTGTTTAGTAGTGATTATATTAACTTTGTTTGTGTTCTCTTCCTTGTTGCTTAAAGGTTTTTATATTGGAAGGGATAAGCACATTGCCTAGGGCTCGAAAAGTTGGTTTCTTGCAGTTGGGATTCAGTTTTTTCATGGGTTGAACTCAAGAAACCATGGATAGCTTCATCTACGACGACGAAGAATCTCATTTTTTCGATGCTCAGGAGCACATTGCTCAAGAACCTGATAATGGTTGCTCATCTTCTAGGAATTGGGGGTATGATGTGTGGACTCATGCTCCTCAGAGTGTTAGAGAGCGCCGTAGGAAGTTCATTAGATGGATGGGACTTGGCCCGGGTGAGTTTGGAGGAGAAAATTCTGTAGATATGTGTGGTAGTAGTGAAGGTTGTTTTTCCATGGGAGACTTCCATAGAATTATGGAGGATAGTGGGGCTGTGCTAAGAACCTCAAGTGTTGAAGATGAATTTTCTTCCAGCCGGTCCTCGGTGTCAAGTTGGAACACCGATGATTTGGATTTGTCTCAGGGAGTGGATTTGAGGGATTGTCGAAACGGGAATGTGAAATTTCATGGTGGGACTGATTGTAATGTAGATGCGATGGTTGAACACGAGAGGCTTTCATCAGCTGGTCCTCTGTCTCAATTCTCTCCCTCAGTTCAGCAATTTGTGCAAAGGGAAATTGAGGTTAACGTGAATACACCAAGAACTATGAAAAATAGTTGGCTGCGTAAATTTCGTTCTGTGACTTGTATGAGAAGTGGAAATGTGAAAGATGATAGTGTGGGGTTGGATGGTTTCTGCCAATTACAGGGGACAAGGATCCAGAGAGTTAGGGTTCGCCATTGTCGGAGAAGGGTGAAGGAAATTTCAGCCCTTTTCACTGGACAAGATATTCAAGCCCATGAGGGGTCAATTATCTCAATGAAATTCAGTCCTGATGGACAGTACCTAGCTAGTGCTGGCGAAGATAAGATTGTCAGAATCTGGCAGGTGGTGGAAGACGAGAGATCAGATAGAATCGACGTTCCAGATGCAGATCCATCATGTATGTACTTCTCAGTGAATAATCTATCTGAAATGGGACCTCTAACAGTTGAAAAAGATAAAGTTAACAAATCCAAGAGTCTGAGGAGAACACAAGACTCAGCATGTATCATCTTCCCTCCAAAAGTTTTCCGAATTCTTGAGAAGCCATTGCATGTCTTCCAGGGCCATAGTGGGGACATTTTGGATCTTTCGTGGTCGAAGAACAATGTATGTTTTAGGATCCACTTGATTTTTTGTGATATCTATTGAATTTTTACATTGAGCTAAAACTTTTTCACTGTTTCTTTGCAGTGCCTGCTTTCATCATCAATTGATAAAACTGTTCGTTTGTGGCGGGTTGGAGTTGATCACTGCCTCAAGGTTTTCCAGCATAGTGATTATGGTATGCACCTAGTTGCATAACTCCATATTTTTCGAAGTAGTGATAATAGCTAATTTGGGTAAAGCACTCAAATGTAAGTTTGGTTTAGTACTACTGATTTCTTCGGCTAAATACCATTCTGATTGTATGCAGTGACCTGTATTCAATTTAATCCTGTGAATGATGATTACTTCATCAGTGGTTCAATAGACGGGAAGGTTCGGATTTGGACGATTGGTGGTTGTCGAGTTGTTGACTGGGCTGAAACACGGGACATTATTACTGCTGTTTCCTATTGCCCCGATGGCCAGGTTTGTTAACAACACTGTTTGCATTTTATGACTGCAATTTCAGAATGTGAGCTCATTAATTCAGTATTCCTTTGCTTGAAAAACAGGGTGGTATTGTTGGCTCTATTACAGGCACCTGCCGGTTTTTTGACTTATCAGGTACATATTCGTTGAATTCTTGGAGCCCCCTCATCTTTTTTTCTTGTTCTTTAGTTCATAATGTTCACTGCTGTTATGATACCATTTAGTGTACGTACAAGTTTTCCCATTTGAACATTGTGCATCTCACCTTCAGCAGAACTTAGGCTTAACTTTTAGATAATGCAAAGATTTTGTTGCAAAATTGTATCGAAACTAACCATCATTCAATGGCTTTGTGTTGGTTTATCAGATAATCACCTCCAGTTGGGAACGCAGATGTGCTTAACCAATAAGAAGTCACCCTGCAAAAGAATAACTGGCTTTCAGGTTACTGCAAGTGCCTTCATGAGATTGCTGGTTTGCTTCTGGTTATGATTTTCTTCCTTACTCTGTTATTACATGGATGCAGTTTCCAAAACAAGACCCGAGCAAAGTATTGGTTACTTGTGCTGATTCAAAAGTCAGAGTTATCGATAGGATGAATATTATTGGGAAATACAAAGGTACGTACATACGCTTTGAAAACTGTAACCTTCAATGTCAATAGAATATATATAATTAATACCTGAACCTTCTATGTTTTTCAGGCCTCAGAAATACTGGGAACCAGATTTCAGCTTCATTTACTGCAGATGGAAAACATATCGTCTCAGCATCCGATGATTCAAATGTTTATATATGGAACTACGTTGATCAAAGAGAGTCTTCTTTTTCACAACCCAAAGCCATCAGGTCCTTTGAGTGTTTCTCTTCTGATGCCTCCATTGCCATACCCTGGTCTGGTCTGAAAACCGGGAACTCAGACGAGGCCCTAATCGAAGAAACGTCAAATAATACGTTGCCGTTCTCATCATCCCTTCATTTCTCTTTAAGCCAAGAGCATCTCTTAGGTTCCAGCTCAAAGGGATCTGCCACTTGGCCAGAGGAGAAGCTCCCCGCCTCAACACCCCAAGCTTCGACGCCTCCAATGAGCAAATCCCAGTACAATTTTTTCAAGAATTCTTGTCAGAGTTCATCCAGTTCTCATGCGTGGGGCCTAGTTATTGTTACGGCTGGCTGGGATGGCAGAATTAGATCGTTCCACAATTATGGGTTGCCGGTGCCCCTTTAAGACAAGGTGACCAAATCACTGGAAATGCTGGATGTTATCTCTTTCAAAGGCAGCTTTCAAATGTGATGGACTGCGTGATGTGCTAGGCTGGCACATAGAAAGCCAGTTTTGGCGCTACTGGCACCGTTATCTTAAATTTGGTCCTTTTCGATGCTGCAAAACTCATTGAAGTTTGGATGGGCAACGACAGTTGACAGGAGTCGAGAACGTGCAGATTGTAAAGTGGCCCTGATCAAGAATTGGCTTGGCTGAGGTAGGCTTATAAGCAATGTGGCTTAAGTATGTGATATTCTTTTGTTTGTTTATTCATAAATGGCTTGTCACGAACTTGTAGCTTTACAAGTTGCCGGACTTGGTGAACGCCAGCTCTTATAGCCCAGGGCGATTCAGTAACAGTTAGGATTAGAAGTGTTGATAGAGATTTTGTTCTTCTGGTGAGATGAATTGTAAATTAGGGGTAGTTTTGTACAGAATTGACTAGTTTTTCACTCTTTTTTTTGCACCTTTATACACTTTCTTCCGAGTTAAATAGAAAAAATTGTTACAGATACAAGCAAGAACTGTGTTTCTACATTTGGGCGCTCTCTTTTTTTTCAATTTTTGACCAAGAAAAAGAGGAAATAAAAGCAAAATAAATTATATAGATGAAATTTCAAAAACTTTAATGATATCCTTTTATAAGCTGAAAAACATCTAATTGAGATACTTACGTCAACTTATAATAAGATCTTGCAAATAAGATTAAATAAACCACCTCTGGCGAGTTGTCTCCAAACAGTTTGAATTCATATTGAATTGTTTAAAATCGACTTGATAAATGATCATATAAGCTTAACAATAACATTCGAAATTTAATAAATAAATTTCAAGAGTAATGCATTCGACTCTGATTCCATCTTTTACACCGCTAACTAGAATGCGAGTTGGATTACTTGATTGGAATTAGGAGATGGGGTCTATATCGACATGAAACTTTTAAGCAAAAAATATACATCAATCACTCAGGCTGAATAGAGGCATAAACAAGCTTGAACAACAACATAGATTATAAGAATCTTCACCTAGTAACAGTACTCTACCCTAATTCCCACAACTTTGGGATGAAATTCCAAAAAACAAAAATTCCCTTTCTCAATCACGTAATTTTCAAAACGAACTCCGAAAGAAATCAACAAGATACCCGAAATTCACCAAAAAAACATACAAGATCAAGAATTTTCCCAAGATCAAGGATAAAAAAACAAAAAAAAAAGGCATACATGCACGAGTATTCCCAAACTATAAAAAGAAAACCACGATTTTCTTTTTACCGACCACGGAGAGATGAAGTATAAGGACCGCGATCAAACCGGGAGATTTTGAACGGGCGGGGGAGGATGATTCACCTGCACAATGTGATTATCGGCGACGGAAGAAGAGGTGGAACTGAAGGAGAGAGATGTGAGCATCAAAGGACGGTCGTGCGCCTCCTCCGATTCTTCCTCGCCGTCGGCGTCGACATTGACGCAGGAGCAGCGCTCAAGCGAGGCGAAGAAGGCGGCGGCGACGTTGGTGCCCAGCCACCGTGCAAGGCCGTCCATTTTCTCGCAGTAGGACGCGTTTCCGTTGGCATTCTCCATCGCTTTGCTTTCCTTTCGGTAATTCGTTGAAGCTTGGAAGCGATGGAGAATTCCGAGGGAGTGAAAGGGGGAACTTGTATTAGATTTTAGAGAGACGAATTTCCCAAATTTAGAATTTCCCAACAATTTTCCTTTGTTCGTCAACCAAATTAGTTTTTTTTTTTTTTTCCCCTTTTTTATTTAGTAAATCCATTATTTTATTTTTTAAATAAAAATAATAAATTATTATTTATTTTTTTAATAAAGCAATTACAATAATTAATTTAAACATTATCGATAACTATAACAATTATATACTGATTATTAGTATTATAATTAACTGTATGTAATTAATGCCTATTATTAAACTAGAACAACTTCTACTACTAAAATAAAATAATATCCACAAGTTAGTGGGATTCAAAGCTCAAATTTATAATTTTATAGTCATGGGATTTCAATTTCGCCAATTGAATTTAATCTTATCAACGGATAAATCCATTACCTATACCACATAAGAGACGGAGGTAAATGAATTATAAATAAATTAAATTCGTTATTATTTAATTAAATCCATTATTTAATTTAAAAGATTATAACTAAGAGAGGGGGATAAATGAAGATTTGTTTAGTTCAAGGGGGTAATTGATGAGGGGCATACTTAAGGGTGTGAAATGTATTTATCCCTTCATTAAATAATAATATATATGGTTATTCGTGAAAGTAAAAGAGTAAATACATATATAAATATTAAAAAAGTAATAATTACATTATTTAAGTTTTAAATGAATTGCACACACTAATAATAATTAATATAGGGGTATTTTCCTTAATAAACCATATAAATATCTGAAAGTATTTGTTTGTAAATTATATAAATAACTCTCATTAAAACAAATAAAGACTTATTTATAAACTTATAGTTAAGCAGTCTCAGTTTTATTAGGTAAGAAGGTGTTTGGCAAAATTTATTTAAAATTTGTAAAAGCTCATACATCTTACAAAACATATTTGGGATAAATGCATTTTCGGTCCTCAAATATAAATAGGAATGAGATTTTGGTTTTCAAATTATTTAAGGTTGTAATTTTGCTTCTCAAACTTTAACTTTTTTATATTTTTTTGTCATTCCGTTAAATTTAACGAAAATTTCAGTTAAAGTAAAAAAATTACTATTTTTTCCTATTTTGTGGTGTTTTTTAAGCTGTAATCTAATGCACCTATTTTTCTTATTTTTCTTCAAACTTCAAAAGAGAATAAATAAAAATAAATAAATTTAAGGACCAAATTTATAATTTTAAATTATTTGAGAACCAAAATTACATCAATGATGATATTTTTGGGATAAAAATGCATTTATCCCAAAAATTAAACTCATAATTTAATTATCAATAATTACTGCGCAAAATATCAGCAAGGAAATGGATATTGGCCACGTCACATAGAAATTGCTTGTCAGATGGATAAGTAACCAATGCCTCCAGAACAAAGCCAGCAGCAGACAACTGAAAAACAATGGCCACTCTCTCCATGCCTCTCCAACAAAAGGCTTTCTCCTTTCGGAGTTATTCTTCAGCCAAGCACAAAAATTGCTACTTCCACTCTTCAAGATCTTCACTTCCCTACCCAAATCAGATGTTCCTGTGAGTATGCATTGCTTTTCACTGTTAGGTTTTCGTTTCTATTTGAATATATATACATATATATATATATATGTGTGTGTGTGTGATTTTCAGTGTTGTAAAAATGATATTTATGTTTGATTTCATGCTGAAATTTGTGTGTTCAGCTACAAGGGATTGTTCCAAAGGTGTAGAATGTTTGCCTCTGTTTAAGGAAATTAGGAATGTAGCTTGTGGGATTCTTGCTGTTTGGGCTGTGACTGCTGTTTCACCTGTTATTGCTGCAAATCAGGTCAAGATTCAATTACCCTTTTTCTTGCCTTATTGTTAGTTGTTAAAGGTAAATTACGGCGAGCTCCCAAGAGTTATGGTAGAATTACATATACTGATCGTTGTTGTTTGGGAAATTATCAATAACCTCGTGAATGTTGTAAGCTTTTTTGAACAGCGAAAAAAACAAATGAAAAATTGTAAAAGAATCGGATGATGTGGATAGAAAATTTTGAAAAATTGTAGACAAATTGTCCACTTAGTTCACAATTTTTTTTAAAAAAATAAGTAAATTTATAATTTACAGTCCATAAGGACATTGTGGTCCGTTCCCGAAAAAAATTAATAGAAACCTAAAGGATTGGGCAGTTGTTGATGACAATCGTTAAAATTAGGAAGGGGTTGGTGATTTTATAAACAATAAAGGGTATTTGTAATTATGTCAAATCTCAAGAAAGCTTGTTGTTATTTACTTTAGTTTTTTGTAGTAAATGTGTATGTATGAGGGAATGTTTGCAAAAATTTCTAATTTTAGAGAAGTAATTTTTGTAGATTGGAAGTTGTGGTAGAATCAAAAGTGGATAGTGTTTATTAAAAAAGTAATAAACAGATAAAAGTTAAATTGGATAGTGTTTGGATAAAAATCACTTTTAAAATAAATTTAATTGGTTAAAGACTATTTTGTCCCTATGTGTTAAAAAGATTTTTTTTTGCTTATTATTTCACATGTTGTTTGTCAAGAATAATTATTTTTCTACAAAAAATAATAAATTCTATTTTGATTAGTATATTGCATAGTTATTTGTTAAAAATATTATAAAAATGTGTTTAATCAAATAATAATATGTAAACGAAATAATATAATTAAATAATATAGCAAATAAAATATTAAATATGTGGAACTGTAAATTTGATTGCTGTTAAATTATTCAAGTTATTTGAAAACTTCAATACCAACTTTAAATATAAATTAAAAACAATGAAGTTGAATTGAGATTATTATAATAAGGTTAAAGTAGTCAAGATAAAGTTGGATTTATTTACAAAAAAGCCAAAGCACCTAGCCTAAAATTGTTTTCTTTTAGTAGTTTCAGAAGCAGAAGTTGGCATCTCAAACACTTTAAAAGTGCTTTTTAAGAGCCAAAGAAAAGTGTTTTTCTAAAGCGCTCGCAAACACTCCCTAAGTTTCATTAGCTACTTGAGTTTGTTAGTATGCCACTTTTAAATCTTCCGGTGGTGGTTGATTTTCTCTCAGTAATTAAAAGCTACGTGTCAAATGACGACTTTATCTAGAAGCTTAAACTATTACCCTTCACGTGCAAGCAGTCACCTAACTAGCATGTGATTTTAAAAAAAAAAAAAAAATGCATGGCAAGATTCGGACAAAGAACTTTTTGTTTGGTTTGACTCTGATGCAATGTTGAACGGCCATCTCCTTTAAGATTTGAAACTGCTCGATAGGATAATCATTTAAAATTTCAAAAGGATGGTAGATTTTTAGGTGCAAGTTTTGTGACGATATCTCAAAGATGGTTGGATTTCTCATTTCTGAAATGCTTGAAGTTATTTACAAAGTTTGAGCTAACATTTATATGTGAACAGCACCATTGATAAGTGTTTTATTTTGATCAATAATCAGTAGTTAAAAGTTTTCTTGGCGTTTGTACTGTAGAGGCTGCCGCCATTGTCAACCGAGCCAAACAGGTGTGAGCGTGCTTTTGTTGGTAATACAATAGGTCAAGCTAACGGCGTCTATGATAAACCACTCGACCTTCGATTTTGTGATTACACGAACGAGAAGACCAACCTCAAGGGGAAGTCTCTGGCTGCAGCCCTCATGTCGGATGCCAAGTTCGATGGTGCAGACATGTCTGAAGTTGTGATGTCAAAGGCTTATGCTGTTGGAGCCAGTTTCAAGGGTAAATTTCCTTTAAGTTTTACATTGTCTCAAACAGCACATTGCTTCAAAGTTACAGCAACTTCCTGTCAAGATGATTCAACGATTTTCATATTTGCAAAATAATTGGAATTTCAATTCTTGACACTAATGTAAGCAATTTGCGATGATTTGTATGCCTTACTCAGTTTGCGTTTGTAAGATAAACTAATCGACTAGGTAAAAGCGTTCACTCAAGATTATGCTTAATTCCTCTTGCACTGTACTTAAGTCGCCTTTTTATCCATCTTTACAATGCTGCATTTGCTGGAACTTAGAAGCACTTCCGAACTGAAAAACGAGTCTCGTCTTTTCCTGCAGGGACAGACTTCTCGAACGCTGTGTTGGACCGTGTGAATTTTGAGAAGGCGAATCTCCAGGGAGCCGTGTTCAAGAACACCGTCCTGTCGGGATCCACCTTCAACGACGCTCAACTTCAAGACGTAGACTTTGAAGACACCATCATCGGTTATATCGATCTCCAGAAGCTGTGTGTGAATAAAACCATTAGTGAAGAAGGAAGAGCTAACTTGGGATGCCGATAGCTGCTCTTTCTACGTTGCTATCAGGTTTTTTGCTTCCTCTTTAAAGAAAGAAATCCCACCAAATTCTGGTTGTAATATCAGCACAAGGAAATGGAAAGCTCTTGTTGGTGCCTTGTGATCGTTTCCAGCTTATTGTTTAGAGGATTAACTGTTGATGAGGCTGTTGAAGGTTGTGCTTTCTTGAATGTACCTTTAGCTTGATACAATATGCATCTTTTATTGTATGCTAATATTTGTATCTTGTATTGTATTTCATATATAAATATTACAATTCTTAAATAACTTTAATTTTAAATATGATAAATTACATCCACCTTTCTTTATATTTGTTATAATTACAAATATTTTATTGTTATTTAAAAAATTACAATCCGCCCATTTGAATGTCCATTTAATGTCTAGCCAATTTCGTTAGCTTCTGATTTCTATTAGGTTTTCATTCAATTTTTGCAGTAAAATTGTCCTAAATGATATTTTGAATTATGAATTATAATTCAATATATACTTTTTAAAAAAATTAAAATATTTTTATGGACAAATATGCTCTGAATTATTTACTTTACCTCCTAAGTTTTTTTCATATTTTTCAAACATTAAAAAAAAAAAAATCTGCAAGAGTAAGATAATAATTTCTACTTCACCATATAGTACATAACTATTTCTCATTTAGAGGGCATTTTATAAATTTTCAAATAATGAGATATATCTATCATTATGCCCTGTCTCAAAAAAGCTTGAGAAAATTTTACATTTATAGACAACATGCGGTTTGTACTTTGATGCAAGATAACATCAGTTGTGATAAAGATTTACCAATATCCAAAAAGGGCAAGCAAAGCGCATCTGGTGTAGTGGTATCATAGTACCCTCCCACGGTACTGACCGGGGTTCGATTCCCCGGATGCGCATATTTTGAAGATATTTTAACCCATCTTTTCCGGCCCACTATGTGCAAAGTGGGCTGGACCTCTCTCTTTTGGGCCCAAAGCTTAACTGAGTGGGTTGGACAACAATAGTAACATCAGATCAACTACTATTTTTTTTGGTTTTATATTTCAATCAAGTTTCATCGAATCAAACCAATCATATAGCAAACATATACACTTAGGGCCCCTTTACTTACTTTGATAGGATTACTTTAGGATAGATAAAATTGTGATTGAAATGAGGATTAGCGATGTGCTTATTATATAATATTGTGTTTACAATGTTTGATTAAAATTATCCTAATGTGTTGATTGTTTAGTCTTATATTTACTAACACATTTTCTATTCATGGTAAATATAATAAATGACAATAATGCCCCCATGCACCCGTCATCATAATTGTCTTTTTTTTTAATTTTTTTTTTTTTAAAATTCCTAAGATGTCATTGGCATTAAAATAAATTATTAGATAACATGATTGTCTACAATCAATCATATATATTGTAAATCCTATGTCATTCCAGAATAAAATATTTTAATTGATCGCAATATATAATATACCCACGAAATAAATTATTTGATGGACCAATGATATGACAGACCAAAATATTTTCAATATACAATTGATTTTGTTCAATAACAAATTGATTGGGGAATTAAATTTAAATATGAGGGTTTTTTTGGAAAATATGACTAGAAGTGGAGGGTCATATGGAGAGAAAATTTTATTAAGGATTAAATGAGCCAATGGGATTGGTTAATACCACTTAGTAGACTTTGATTATAATCACTCCCAAATCCTAATTTGTACCGGGCTTAGGTATATAATAACGGATTGCATAAAATTAAAGTAAACAAGATATTGTTAAGGATAGTTTAGGATATTAAACCTAATAAATCTAAGTAAATGGGCCCTTACAGTTGTTGTGATTGATTATTTTTCTTAAATTATACGTCAATTACACAATAAGTATGTCACACTTATCATGTTTCTTTTAGTCTGGTCAAACATATTTGGAATTAAAATTTTCCAATAATCTACTTTCCATAAATACGAAATCTCATTAATGAAAAGCCCTGAAGTGTACAAACTCACCCACCCTACTGCCTTTTCTACAATACGGATCACCAAACCAATGGTACCCTAAAAGTTGGGGAATTTGAAAGTAGTTGGCCTCACCAACTTATAACTGCCATTCCACTCAGAACTAAACTTCCAATATATCCCTTAACCAACTTTCCCCCCTTCTTTTCATAAATTACCACACACCTACCTCTTTCTCCATTCCTAAATATCTCAAATTTTAAATATTCTTGGCGCGTCCCGATCCGCTGAACATGAAAATTGCCTCTAAACCCATTAAGTAGATCATGAACGGCTACGAACAATTTGTCGAAAAAAAACATTTGATTGATGTGCTTGAGTTTTTTTTATCAAAACTCTTATCAGTTCCGAACCAATATGGGATATGGTATCACAATTTTCTTTTTGAGAAATTTCATATACATATAGATATAATTACGTTTTTTTTAATGAATTTCAGTTGCTAATAAGTGCAATAAACGATCTGTCAATTATCAACAGTTACTTTAAAACAAATACGATTAAAGTAGTAAAAAATTTCCGAACCCATAATCATATAATATAATTTCATCAGTACGCTCGTCCTCAGGTTATCACGCAGCGATGACCTATTAAAAATCTAAATTTATTTTTAGGAAAGAGCGATAAACTTTTACTAATTGAAATAAATTAGTAGACCAACTCCTGCTATACAGCAAATAATATCACACACACCTGATGGAGTTCGAATCTATGACCTCTTAAATTATGGGATCTCAACTTCACCAACTGAGTTAGACAATAAAAATCTAATTAAAGCATGTATTATTTGTAAGCCCATAAAAGTAACATATTTGGATAAGTAATTGGTAGATGTGTTACCTACTTCTCTGATATTCTTCTGCTATATATACATAGACAGAGCCACCTAAAACCTTACACACACGCACACAGAGTAGTGCAATCCTCCACATAATATTTCTTGCTCAAATGAGTATTCCAAAAGGGCTTTGCAGAACTAAACAAATACTCAATACTTTGTGTTTGATGGATATGAAGGTTTTCTTATTAATGGTTTTCTGCTGCTGCTGCTGCTGAGATGCTCATTTGGGCAAGCAATGTTAAAACTGGAGGCTTTCTAAAACCTCTACACCTTATCATTTCTCCAACTTCTCAACACATTTTAGATAAGTATTCCTTCTTACAATTTTTATTGCATGTTTATATATATATTATATAAATATTGTCTGAAAATACTTTTTTACTTTATTTATTTTGTTGTTCTGGACATACTTTCATATTAGGCATTTTTTCTTTGTTCTTCTCCACACATGCACATATCCCTAGGGATCAAACACAGAACATCCAGAAGAAGAATTTGAGACCTAAATCACTGAACTGTCCCTCTGATTTTATATTGGGTGCTTTTATGTTGATGGGTTTTGTGTTGATATGCTATAATTCTCACTGTTTTTGATAGGTTTGTACAGACAGTGCGAAAATTGGAGCTTGGAGAAGATTATTTTTATAACTTTGAGTTCCTCTGATTATATTTAGATTAATATTTGTTATTGGATATTATTGCTAAAAAAAATGATTTTTTGCTTTTACATTTTAAAAAGCGTAAATTATGTTGAGCTATTAGAAGATTCGATATAATTATAAATACTATTTTTTGTTTGATAAATTGTTGATTCCCTTGGTAATAACGTTCATCCAAACTGACTCATTCTGCTAACTTTTGGTAGGGTTTCATTCAAATTTGTATTAAAATTGTCAAAATATCCTTTTGGACCATAAATTATAATTTTCCACATTTTTAAAAACTTTATATATTTTTTGTCACAATGTCATCCATCTCATCTCATTTTTTTTTTAATAATAACACATGTCCAACATCAATTTTTTTTAATATTTTTTCCTTTTAAAAAAAATTAAAATTTCAGTAACGACAAAGTTGACATCACCTTAGTTACATAATTATGTCATTATCAAGGGAGTATCGAGAGAATATTTTTAATTATATCAAATTTTAAGAAAAATTGATGTTAATTTTCTTTTGGTAAGTTCGAACAAGACCTCCTGTAGAAAATATTGAGTCCGAACCATTTTATGAGAAGTTTGGCAATTGGGCCGAAGTCTGGTCCAGCTAGTTTTGGGCCTGGGCTTCAAATCATTCTCTAACGTACCGTCGACTCCAATTTTGTCACGTTTGACGTTTCACTCAAAATCGTATCTGGGTACGTTGACAGTTGAGACAGTTAATTACTGCGACGCAGCTCCCCTGGTACGCTATAATCCGGCGAAATTCGTAGCGGCAGAAGGCCGTATCCGGCAGCTGGCGGTCTCCGTTCCTCCGCCACTATCGCCGTCGATTGTATATTTCCTTCTGTTTTGTTATACTTATTAATTTAAATTTGTTTAATGTGTATAGATTTAAATGTTTTCCATAATACTAAATTTCTATAGTTCATAGTTCGAGTTCACCATATCTAGGGTTCATCTTGGAAGTTCCAGTGTTTGCTCTGATTTCAGCTTGCTGATCGGAAAGGCTTTTGTTTTTACTTTTTAGGTCTCCTGAGCTTTTTTTTGGGTTATTTTGTGAAAAGATATTTTAAGGAGCGCGCTTTGGTTTTATCAGCTGTTATGGCTGAGTGGCAGCAGTACCTGCAGTCGGTGTTTTTCGGCGTTGTTTTCTCATTCCTTCTTGCTAAGCTGTTCTCGGTGATCTTCGCCTTCCGCGAAGAAAACCTCCGCATCACTCGCTCGCATCAAACCGAAGCTGAAGATGACTCCAAGCGCCAATTTGATGAAAAATTCGCGAGCTCATCGGGCAGAGTTTTAGAAGAAAATGAGCCATTATTGGGTGACAATGAAGGAGCAGTTAAGAAGAATGCAGTAATCAAAGATCACAGTGATAGTGATGACGACTGGGAGGGCGTCGAGAGCACTGAATTGGACGAAACATTTAGTGCCGCGACAGCGTTTGTCGCTGCAAAAGCAGCAGATCGTGCAGCTCAGAAAGTGTCGAGTGAATTGCAGTTGCAGCTTTACGGGTTGTATAAGATTGCTACGGAAGGGCCCTGTTCTGCTCCCCAGCCATCGGTTCTTAAGATGACTGCTCGTGCCAAATGGTAAAAGTTTATCCCTTTTTAATATGATGCCTGTGTTCAATTAACTTTATTGATCTTTGGTGTTGGAAAATGATCGGAGCCAAATTGGTGATGACAGATGTTAGCTATTTAAGCAACGAGAATTCTCGAGCTTTGTCAAGTGAACATGATGCTGGTTATGTTTTGTTTTTGGGGCCCAAGAAATCACATTATTTGTATGATTGCATAATGTAGTTCACTCTAGTTGTTTAGGGCATTAAGGTCTTTAGTTGCTTCTTGTTTTCGTTATGCACAAGTCAGTTTGCTGAGATAGGACTTCGGAGGTTGCAAGACAAGCTTTGAACATTATCTTAGCTCTGCGCCTCTTTTGTTCAGCATTCATATGCCTGTTAACAGATAATTACATCTTATCCTTATTTATCTGGATCTTTGGAAGAATAATAAGTAAGCTAACAATTGTAAGGGTGTCAGGAATCATAGACCGACAATTGTAAGTCAGCTGGAAATTTTAAATGGAATCTCGCTCTCTTGCTTGTTTTAATGGCCCATTTTCTTTGCCATTTGGCACAAGATCTTTTGGCTAAGTAGCTGAAAGATTTATATTGTTGGTCCTCTAGGCAAGCATGGCAGAAATTGGGGGCCATGCCTCCTGAAGAAGCAATGCAAAAGTACATTGACATTGTCACTGAGTTATATCCCTCATGGGCTGCCAGTTCAGCAATTGTGAGATCAGAATTTTTCTGTTATTTTTGCACATTTCTGAAATTTTATTTTATTTGCTCTCTTCTTTACCATTGTTCTTGTCCTATTTCTGTTTGCTATGCCAATGGCAGAAGAAAAATTATCTAGAGAGCAGCAATGCACCTAATGCTGGTTCCAAAGGGCCAATGGGACCTGTTTTTAGCACCTTTATACATGAAGAGGAACCTGGATGTGAGTTGTAAGGGTCCTGAACTTCCCCTGTATGATTGGCATGTAAAGTTCTGCTGCTGCATGTGAATTGTAAAGAATGCTCTCATTCTTCTCTTTATGTTCTGTCCAAGTGTACCTAGAGGCCTCCATTATTTATTCCTGTAGTTTCCAAAAAAATAGCCCTCTATCTACTAGTAAGGGAACAATAAGAAGAAACTGGGAGAGAGACAGTTTGTACTTTGTTCTCTTGCTTAATCTTCCTGGAGTTCATATTCTTAATTAGACCGTCAGCCTCTCAACACCTCCCACACCCAAAGCATAGGTGAAGAGATGGATAGGTATTAAGAGTGAAGAAAAATTCTTAAACGCCCTTTGTTGTTGCAGCCGTCTTCGGTAGTCAGATACAGCAGAGGATCAGTCAATTGATCTAGTTCTTAATTATTCTGTTCTGTTATAAAGTTCCATGTTCTCTGAAATGATGCTTGTCAAACTCGGCATCCACCCCCATATCCTTGTTGCAACCCTATTCAGGCTTTCCTTCTGCATTGGCTATCTGGAATTTTGCAATTTCCTTTTATCACCTATTGACGTAGTGTGAGGTTTCAGATATAAGCCGTCGGACTACAATTTAATAGGATTAGAGGGCACCTGCGGCACATGTAGAGAAGTTGTATTAGTAACATTTCCTGTTTTCTCTGCAGAAAATTGGATGCTATACATGCATTTGCACGAGAAGGAGATGAAGAGAAGCTACTTGAGTGCATCGACAGTGGTGTCCCCTTGAGCCTGAAGGGTTGGTAGTTGTCTGCTATTTTGTTGTTTTTCATGATAACCACTAAGGCAAATAAGATGCTGTGGTTGACAGTCTGGTGATGCCATCCATGGAGAAGTTCTTCAGTAAGGAGAACAAACTATAAAATATAGCAAAATTTGATATTCAATCTGCCAAGTTCCTTTGATTTATTCAATTTATCTGGGACAATGATTAAAAAAAAAAAGTTCCATTAATATATTGTGCATTACACAAATAAATCTGTCCCGTCTGTATGATGCTTTGCTTTGTAATATATATGTTATTGGGTCTGATAAAACCTCTGACTGAAATATAATCACAAAATCTTGCAGATAGTGAAGGTCGCACTCCATTGCATTGGGCTGTAGATAGGGGGCATATGAATGTTACAGTGTTGCTTTTGGAAAAGAAGGCTGATGTTAATGCTAAGGTAGGTTTTATATTATGATAGGTCCTTTTGAATCTTCTCCTTAATATGAAAAATCAGACTCGTCTTTTTCCATAATAGAATGCCCTTACTCTCTGAACTAGCTGCAAATTATGTGGATAAAATAGATTAAGTTTATGGAAACTTATGAGACAAACGAAAATTGTCAACATGCAATAACTGTCTTCTTTCATACTTGAGATACTTCACATCTCTGACCTTGTTTCCTGAACTTTTTATAACAAGAAGTATCTTGTGTTTGTGAGTTTGAGTAGGAGTGAGAGAGAAAGCAAGAAAACGGTGCATTCTTAGTAGGTGAGGTTTTGTATCACTGAAAATTTTTAATTCTCTTGCTTTGGGAAAGGATGATGAAGGTCAAACTGCATTGCATTATGCTGCCGTTTGCGAGAGAGCTGCCATTGCCAAGTTACTTGTGGAGCATGGTGCTGATATACAGATCAAGGACAAAGAAGGAAACACTCCTGTTGATGTTTGTGAGTTGAGCTGGCCCTGGATGCAACGTGCATCTAATGCGGCTGACTGATAATATTTTCAAACTTCCACCAGTTTACTGATGAGATAAGCCCATCCCTGTGTATGCTCAACTTTCAGAGTATTCATATGTCCCTACATGTTGTGGTTTTTGTCATATTTAACCTGGGCTTTGATCGTATCTTGCCTTCTAAACGCTGGTGACTTTTGGAATTCCTCGCCCCTGTTTCCTTTACAAAATAAAGTGAACTTTGCATATACGACATCTTCTTGTTCTTGTTAGAAAGCTCTTACCTAAGTTGCGGTTGGAGCAGCCCTATGGCCGTTCAATTCGTGCACTTGCACCATCAACTGCGGATTTACTTGTGAGGCTAATTTCATTTTCGCGGTATTGATATAGAATTGGCCTATCGTTGTAATCCATTTGAACTGGAGCAGCGATTGGGTTTCTTTAACTGGGGTGTCCGACCTGATCTTTGTTTTAACCCCAAAAGTACAGTATATCTACATTGCATGAAAGTGCTATGACTATTGTAACCACAAAAAAAAAAAAAAGTGAGAGTTGTAATACTATTGCTCTCAAATTTAGTGTTCTGAAGTTTATTTTAATATTATTTCATTTTCCATATTAATATTTGACATTTTAGTGATGTTCCGAGAGATACCCCCCAAAAAAATAATATTTGTTTTGAAAACTAACAGATAATACTGAAAATAAGAACGAAATAATAAATTTGAATAGACGCATGATTCAATTATTATAATAAAAATCAGAAGTGGTGTACATGTGAAATAAATTGCAGAAATGAAGAATGACAACATGCACACCAATTCCAAGAATAACTAGGAGTAAAAAAGTAAATGTGCAATACAGAAAATGCATCTCCCTTTAAATTCAAATTATCAAAGATCCAAAACGAGGGATATGACGAAGGAAAGGGAAGACCCCATTCCATGTCCTTCGCGATCAGGATTTTCCTGTGAAAATACACAAAAAGCATCGTGCCAAAGCAAACACCTTCTTCCTATTAGTCCTCATCAAAACTTTTTTGCCAGAAAAAGAGTGCATAAAAAGTCGAGTTTCATGTTCTATAACTAACTCCTCTCTCTCATCAGTAGAAGCTCCAAACCTAGAACCTACTTGAAAATCTTTTACAGTTCATCATGGCCTTCGTCTTCATCCTCTGTTTTGCCACCAGGGGCACCACCAGACCTCTGATAGACAGCAGTGATGATTGGGTTGCACACTGCTTCTACCTCCTTCAGCTTCTCATCATAATCCTCCTTCTCAGCATTTTGGTTGTCGTCCATCCACTCAAGGGCCTCCTTGGTTGCTGTCTCAATCTTCTCCTTCTCGTCAGCCTCCAATTTGTCCGCGAGCTTGTCTTTGTCGTTAATCTGGTTCCTCATGTTGTAAACATAGGTTTCCAGGCTGTTGCGGGCGTCGATTCTTTCTTTGACCTTCTTGTCCTCCTCCGCAAACTCCTCAGCTTCCTTGACCATACGCTCAATCTCTTCCTGGCTCAAACGGCCCTTGTCGTTGGTGATTGTGATCTTCTCTGATCGGCCAGAGGCTTTGTCTTCAGCCTTGACGTTCAGAATACCATTGGCATCGACCTCGAAGGTAACTTCAATTTGTGGGGTTCCTCTGTTGAAGACAGAAAAGATGCAACCAGTCAGGAAAAAGACTTAGAACATAGTTGAAATCTCTAGTGGAATAGGAATATATAGGGAGATGTGAACCTTGGGGCTGGTGCTATTCCTGTGAGATCGAACTTCCCGAGCAACCTACAGTCCTTTGTAAGGCTTCGTTCACCCTCAAAGACCTGGTGAATAGCATGAATTTCATGTTATGGTCATACAAAAAATTGAGGCTATCTTCATTATTTGGAAATTTCGGATTCAGATTCTATACCTGAATTGTGACGGTAGTCTGTTGATCTTGGTAAGTGGTGAAAACTTGGGACTTTTTGGTTGGAATGACGGTGTTTCTTGGAATCAATTTGGTCATAACTCCTCCAACGGTTTCAATACCAAGAGTTAATGGAGCCACATCCAAGAGAAGAATATCTGATGCCAAGCGTGGGTTACTAGTTAGTAATGAAAGCTCTAACTACTAAATATTGAGAAAGGAATATATAAATATTTTCAATGGCCATCTCAGGAGAGGTTTGCAAAGAGTAGTACCTTTGGTTTCGTCACCTCCCTCTCCGCTCAAGATTCCTCCTTGGACAGCAGCACCATAAGCAACTGCCTCATCTGGGTTAACACCCTTGTTGGGCTCCTTACCATCAAAATAGTCCTTCAGAAGCTGTTGAATCTGGAATCCTGGTGCTTCCACCCACAAGAACAATTTCATCAATTTGGCGCTTCTCCAAACCAGCATCTTCCATGGCCTTCTTAACAGGACCCATAGTCTTTCTGAACAAATCATTGTTTAGTTCTTCGAAACGAGCTCTTGTAAGAGGTTCAGAGAAATCTACGCCATCAAAGAGGGACTCGATCTCCACTCGGACCTGGTGCTGACTGCTCAGAGATCTCTTAGCACGCTCAGCTCTCTCCTCAACTTTCCAAGTGCTCTGTTATCCTTACTGATGTCCTTCCCATGCTTCTTCTTGATCAACTTAATGAAGTATTCCATGATCCTATGATCAAAATCCTCACCTGCAGAGACATGTAATAAAACGACATTAGGACAAGAGCGTTCGAAGGCATTCAAATTTGTCATAGACCATCTAATTACTAGACTGGAGATGTTTAAGGAGTAGTCGTTGCAGTAATTTCTTGCATGTGGCATCTTTAAACCAGTTAAGATTGTTTTGAATAATAAGTTTGAATATTCTACAATTCATGCTTCACATCTTCTGATAGTATATAACAGTCCCTCAGTAATGGAGCTACTTTTCAGAATTTGTAATCTTGAAACTACACATGCAAAACAGATCACGAAATTCCAGAGAGGCTTTAAGGTAATGAATAGCCTTTCAAAAGATCTTGGAATAAAAATATCACAACATATCATACAGTGCTATTGGGTCTAAATAAACATTAGCAACAGCATTACTGCAAGGTTCAATTTGACCAGACAAGGTTAATACATTAATTTGATGCTCCAAAAGAGATTTACCAAGCACTTACCTCCTAAATGAGTGTCACCATTTGTTGCAAGAACCTCAAAAACACCATTATCAATGGTCAAGATACTGACATCGAATGTTCCACCACCAAGGTCAAAGACAAGAATGTTCTTTTCACCACCTTTCTTGTCCAAACCATATGCAATTGCTGCTGCAGTTGGTTCGTTAATAATTCTTACAACATTCAGGCCAGCAATTGTGCCAGCATCTTTGGTAGCCTGCCTCTGAGCGTCATTGAAATAAGCTACAGAAGAAAAACAAAAAGACTCAGTAATGCCATAATATTGTCCATCTAAGTAAAAAGGTTAGGCACCCAAAAAGTTACCAGGAACAGTAACAACAGCATCCTTAATCTTCTTTCCGAGGTAAGCTTCAGCTGTCTCCTTCATTTTTGTCAAAATCATGGCACTGATCTCTTCAGGACTGAAGACCTTGGTCTCACCATCTTTGATCTTGACCTCAATGTAGGGTTTTCCATCCTTGTTCACAATCTTGTATGGAACGAGCTTCATGTCCCTTTGAACTTCTTTATCCTCAAACCTGTGAAGTAGCATGAGTAAAGATTTCATGATAATGATATTCGCCAGTTAATATCATGAAAAGAAAGGATAAGAAGAAGCAATTACTTTCTGCCAATAAGTCTCTTGACGTCAAAGACAGTCCTTTCTGGATTAACAGCAGCCTGGTTCTTTGCAGCTTCTCTCCAATCAACCTCTCATTGTCGGTGAACCCAACCCATGAAGGGGTGATCCGATTTCCTTGATCGTTTGCGATGATCTCAACATGTCCATTTTTGTAAACACCAACACATGAATAAGTTGTGCCAAGGTCAATGCCAATAACAGTTCCAATTTTGCCTCTTCTTTAGCTATGGAAAATGCAAATAAACAACCTGCACCAGAAAATCGATACCCATATAAATACATTACCTTCAATGAATATGAAAAGTTAACATTACTCCTATAATGAAATGGTTGATGGCATACAAGTCATCTGCATTTAAATTGTTCCCCTATTCGAGTTACCGAACATATCACCCAATAACGGAGACACTAAATATAATTTCACAACTAATTTGATCCCCTATCAAAAAAATAAAATAAAATAAAAAAAAGGAAGAAAGGTAGAACTATAAGCAAACTTCATTTCCTTTTAGAAACTCTGAAATATTCTCGTCGTACTACTCTTGATTTGAGCACTTGTCCGAATTTCATCTATTTAGTAGGCGGATAATTTTTCATTAATTCAAGGAAAAAAGTTTTTAAAATTTGCCAAATTCAGTGGTTTTTTAGCGACTAAAAGACGGTCATAAATCCGCAAAACACATAAATCATATAAAGCTAGGAAAGAGAAAAGAAAAAAAACAAATCGGCGGTCTCGTATTTCGTATCATTATTTTTAATCAGAACCACAACAAGAAACTGATCTCTCTCCTAACTCCATTTCTAAATATTAGCAGATCTGCAGAAAAACTAACACATTATGAACTCGATCCACATTTCTCGACGCGAAATGAGCAAAAAAGTTAAAAGCATTGTTCGCAAGTAATAATGCTTAAAATTTTCAGCTAAAAACTTCCTGAGATCGTTCATTTCTCAACAAAAATGAAACAGATATAATTTACAGAAAACAAATCAAGCAACATACACAAATAATACACCAAAAAACATCAGCTAAATAATTTCCATAACAAAACCAACGAAATCCTCACAAGCAAGACCCGAGGACAGTCGAGGATGCGCGCCTCTTCCACGCACCAGCCATGGCTGACAAACAACCTCTTCTTCTACTTCTCTATTATTTTTTTCGTTTTTATATTTTCTCCTTTGTTGCTGCTGCGTTTTGAGTTCTGAATCTGAAAGAAGAACGGTGCAGGAGAAGAGCATTATATAGCCACTCCGCTGCAGAGTGAACCCGTCATAGTTTATGACGTGGACCAATCATCTCTCGCGTATGAATCACTCCTCTCCCTCCGCCTAAATGGGAGCTTTGAATTGTAGAAACCGTGTCACCGGTGCTCGCGTGGGCCAATCGTAGAGGTTCATCGTGTCACTTGAGATGACGTGGACCAATCAAAATCTTAGCAGGGACATGTCGACCAATGGGGTTCTTCTCCCACCTGGGATGATCATTGCCGTTCGTTTAGTGATCTAGTTGATTTTTTTCATTTCCTTCTCCTTTTTTTTTCTTTTTCTTTTATAATGGATTAACTATTTATAGTTTCTCCAGAAAGTTCCTGCATTTCTCCAAAATAATAATAATAATATATAACATATTTTCTATATTACAATTTTTTTAAAATATTTTTTAAATAAACAGGAATTTAATTTTATATCAGAATTTTTTTTTGAATAATTTACAAACAATAACAAGATATATCATAAGGTACATATAAATTAAAATGTCGAGTTGATTAGTTATATAAATAATTTTAAAATATAGCATATTTATATTTAATAAAAATAGATGTATATAATTAAAATAGACTGATTACCCACATTTGTAAGATTCAAGCGAGCGGCTTCTTTTTTTTTTTTTTTTTTATGTAAGAACGATCAATTATTATTGAAATACATATATTACAAGTACAATAAAAATCACAGGGCCTCAATTTGACCAACGGCTTCTTATTTATGAGCCCCTGTATTATACTTTTATCTCTTTTCCCTCTTTGTATTTTTATCTTCTTCATTCTAATTTATCTCTTTGGTATATTACTTAAAATTAAATTTTATCATAAATTAATCAAATTCATAATTTTAAAAAAAGTACATTGAATTTCTCAATTATCTTTTAATTGCTTTGCAATGTTGCATAATAAAAAAAATAAAAAAATAAAAAACAGTATAAAATATTAAGAGCATGAAAATTTATTTGCTCGAATTTTTTACTTTAAATAATTTAAACAAGCTCTTTGTTGTCTTCCTCATGAGATGTTGCGATTCTGTGTTGGACCAATCTAGAGTTGGCAATGGGATTGTTTGGACAGGATTCATTGCATTTCGAAAAATTTGGGACCTGACTAGAATATCCTCATTAAAATTTGTGATTCATACATATTGATGTCTAGCTTATCCTTAATCAGTTAATTATTTAAATTATTATTTTTTAAATTATAAAAATAATTTTTTAAAAGACAAATTAATAATATGAATCATAAAAAAAAATATAATTGTGTTTGAGTCCACGTCCGATCTCAGACGAATTAATTAATCTAAACTGATTCAATTTAGGACCAGGTTCAAGATGATCCAATTAATCCGATTGCCATTGTCTAAGCTAACCCAGGCGTTGGGGGGGGGGGGGGGGGGGGGAATTTGAGAAAAATTACATTGTCTTTCTACGAGATTTGATTAAATTACATGTAACCTTGTAGGTGTGAATATTTGTACTTAGGACCTATGATATTTGTTTTTTTTCAATAATTAAATCATTCAGTTAGTTAATTACCAACTTATTGCATATTAATAAATATTTTTCTGATCAAGCTATTCTGAAAAATGAAAAATATACCTCCCTCACGTGTATTAGTGCATGTAAATATGTATAAAGTAGTTTGATAAGAAATATTTGTCTTATTTGCATTGAGTAGGTAATAAGTAAATGGGGTAAATATGGATTTTCATTTATTTATTTTGCTAATATCGACAAAATTCCTGAAGTTTAACTAACCGATAGATTTATTCATTTAACGGAAACAAGCATCATGGTACTTAATGTAATTTTTCAAACCACATAAAATGTTATTGTAATTATACAAAGTCTTAAGAAAAAACAATGTAATTGCACCTAATGTTGGTTATGCAAAATATGGAGCAAACCCCTAAATTTTCATAACATGGCTTATTTTTTCTTTTAATATCAATACGAGTCAAATTAATCAAGCCCTTGATAGGATCATATTGATACTTAAGTAATTACAAATGATACAATTAATACCCAATTTTATCATTAACATCGTTCTGATACTCGATCGATACTTTAATTTTATATTTTGTAATGATTTTTTTGACGTAGGTATTCAAATAAGAATAATTAATATACCAAGGAAAATATTGCATAAACTTCAACAATATACTTGTCTGTATTTGAATCAGACTTTCAAATTTTATATTTAATTATTATACCTGATAATAATATTTTTTTCTCATTATTTCCACTAACTTTATTTATTAAGTATTTATAGGAGAACTCATTATTTAATAATTAATTATATTAAACTCAAGACATATTGTAACCTCGAATTTTTATTTCAATTTTTAGTTTAATTTTCAAAATCTACAATATCAATTTAAAAAATTGAATATAAATTAAAGTTTTTACAATCAAATTTTAATAACTCGATTAAATGCACACAAATACTTTTAGCAACGGATAAAAATACGCATATCCTATATCTTTATTATATTAATTAGAAAAAATATACCACGTAAAATTTATTCATCGACTGGACTTACTTGACTATATAAATTATTTAATCATAATTTTTATTTAATATGGTCGAAATAAAAAATTAAAAAAATCTTATAAAAAAAAAGAAATGGCTAAAATAAAAAGATAAAACATACTAATTGATATTTATGCAATATTTTGAAAAATATATTTATTATTTTCATTTTATAATCCAAGGTAAAATCGTTATTAGTTAAATTAATTGTGTCATAAAATAATATTAATGATGAAATTCAGATACTAATTACATCATTTATAATTATTAAGATAACAATATGATATTGATAATAAATTGTTGAATATATTGAGATGAATTATCAAATTTATTTTTCGTTATTAGAAAAAAAATGGATAATAAACTCGTCCAAACATGAAGAAAAATGGAGTAGGCAGAAACAGCGAGGAGAAGGTTCATAGGTGGACCCCACATACTTTAGCTCTGTAGTCCGCAGCAGCCAATAATCTCCCAACTTCATTCATTTAAAAATTTAAAATAATAATATAAAAGAGAGAAAGAAAATGATTATTGCAGATAAATGAATTTTGGACAATTCAAGTCCAGCTCTACATCCGCTCTTTCTCGCTTTCTCCCTCTAGAAACTATCGATTTAGGGTTTTCACGGGCGCCGCTTTAGGATTTATTCGATCCCGGAGAGAATTCTTTCGTCACTTTCCCTGACTCCTCAGCTTCTTTCCCAAGGTAATTTGGATTTCAATAGCTATGAGTTTTGTAATTTCGTTTCCTTTTTTTTTTATTTTTTTATTTGGTTGTTGAGCGTTTGAGTGTGCACATTTTGTTGCTACAAACTGAAGCCTAGAGTAACTAGAGGATTGCTGGATCCACTTATTGGCTTGATCCGACTAATTATCCAGTTTTTGAGCTGAAAGATTGATTAGCGATTGTGTTTTTTAGTAAATGTGAAATTTATAAAATTTTAAGTTCTAGAGTTTATATCGGTAGATCGGATTGCTCTGCTTGTTCCTTTTTGTAAAATTACCAGCGGCTGGAGTTTCGGTGCTACGGTCGATTCCTTTTTTGTTTTTCCCCCCTGGCTGAATTCATGTGTGTTCCTATTGCTATTTTGATTGATTCTTAATGTGACTAGGTGAAATTATAAGTGATGGTAGCACTTTAGTCCTTTCGTGTTTGTGTTTGAGTAGACCACAATTAAGTCTTTAGTTTGATGGTTGAAGATGTTGGTTTACTTGGTTTAAATTTAAGTCTGTTTTGGTTTGGTTCTATTTATTGCATTCCACTGGGTGCGGCATTGGAGACCAATGTACTGTTTTTCCACTTGTCAACACTTTTATGCAATGAATTTATTTATGCATACTGCTTGGGTGATAAGTGGATTTTTTGTATTTATGTAGTGAAGTTGTGAATGTATTCGGTTCTCTTAGCTGTCAAAGTGGCATCCTTGTGTTACTTTGCCGTATGGGTGTACAAGTTGACTGTGAAGGGTTTCCTTACTGATTTTGGGCTGCTCCAAATAGGAATTACTGTCTGTTAGATTATTTTGCTGCCACTGCCATGTTAACTAATATTTCGGATATACAGTCTAATTTTTTTCTTATTTTGACTTTGGTTCCTCAATAAAGTATTCATTTCTTTTTCTCATTAATGAATTAGAAATGCATCGTGTCTTTCTTGAATCCTCATTTTGCAACTGGAATTAGGTTTTGTGAAAGGTGAATGCTTTAGCGTTTACTTCATTCTTTGATATGTGGAGTCATCCAGTGCCGACTTTCACTTTAGGCACCTAATCATGGTAATTTGATCTACATGTTGATATTGGCAGAGGAATATATCTATGGATGTCACGGAGGTCCTTTTAAGTGCCCAAGTAATTGATTCAACAATAAGGAAGCATGCAGAAGAAACTTTAAAGCAGTTTCAGGAGCAAAATTTTCCTGGTTTCTTGATATCGCTTTCTGGGGAGCTTGCTAATGAGGAGAAGCCTGTTGAAAGCCGTAAACTAGCGGGTTTGATTCTTAAAAATCGTTTGGATGCCAAGGAGCAGCACAGAAAGTTTGAGCTTGTGCAAAAATGGCTATCATTAGATGTTGCTGTGAAGAGCCAGATCAAGGCATGCTTGTTACAGACGCTTTCCTCTGCTTCATCTGATGCCAGGTCAACTGCATCACAAGTCATTGCTAAGGTTGCAGGCATTGAACTGCCACAAAAGCAGTGGCCGGAGCTCATAGGTTCCCTTCTTTCTAATGTTCACCAGGTTCCACCTCATGTTAAGCAAGCTACCCTTGAAACACTGGGTTACCTGTGTGAAGAAGTTGTTCCAGAAGTTGTTGATCAGGATCAAGTGAATAAGATACTTACGGCTGTGGTTCAAGGCATGAATGCTAATGAAGGTAATATAGAAGTTCGGCTTGCCGCCACCCGAGCCTTGTATAATGCTCTTGGATTTGCCCAGGCTAACTTTTCCAATGATATGGAGCGTGACTACATAATGAGAGTTGTTTGTGAGGCCACACTCTCACCAGAGGTTAAAATTCGGCAGGCTGCATTCGAGTGTTTGGTCTCAATTGGCTCAACATATTATGACAAATTAGCTCCATACATTCAAGACATTTTCAACATCACATCCAAAGCTGTCCGGGAAGATGAGGAGCCGGTGGCTCTTCAGGCGATTGAATTTTGGAGCTCAATATGTGATGAGGAGATTGATATTTTGGAGGAGTATGGAGGTGATTTTACAGCAGATTCTGATGTTCCTTGCTATTATTTTATCAAGCAGGCACTACCTGCACTTGTTCCTATGTTATTGGAGACACTTCTTAAGCAAGAAGAAGATCAGGATCAAGATGAAGGTGCTTGGAATCTTGCAATGGCTGGTGGAACTTGTCTTGGTTTGATTGCGAGAACAGTTGGGGATGATATTGTACCTCTTGTAATGCCATTTATTGAAGAAAATATAACAAAATCTGATTGGAGACAGAGAGAAGCCGCCACTTATGCATTTGGTTCCATATTGGAAGGTCCTTTACCTGACAAATTAACCCCTATTGTCAATGTTGCTCTAAGTTTCATGCTCACTGCTTTGACTAATGATCCAAGCAGCCATGTAAAGGACACAACAGCTTGGACCCTGGGAAGAATATTCGAATTTCTTCATGGGTCAACTGTGGAGACTCCCATTATTACGCCCGCAAATTGTCAACAGATTATCACTGTTCTCCTCCAGAGCATGACAGATGCTCCAAATGTGGCCGAGAAGGCCTGTGGTGCTCTCTATTTCCTAGCACAAGGTTACGAGGATGTGGGCTCCACATCACCCTTGACGCCTTATTTCCAACAAATTGTGCAGTCCCTTATTGATGTCACTCGCAGAGAAGATGCAGGGGAGTCACGGCTTAGGACAGCTGCCTATGAGACACTAAATGAAGTAGTGAGGTCCTCTACTGATGAAACCGCCCGCTTAGTAGTGGAACTCGTTCAAGTCATCATGGCTGAGCTCCACAGTACTCTTGAGACACAGAAGCTTTCATCTGATGAGAGAGAGAAACAGAATGAATTGCAAGGCCTTCTTTGTGGATGCTTACAGGTTATTATCCAGAAATTGGGGGCATCGGAGCCCACTAAGTATGCTTTCATGCAGTATGCAGATCAGGTTATGACTCTTTTCCTACGGGTTTTTGCATGTAGAAGTGCCACTGTCCATGAGGAAGCGATGCTTGCCATTGGTGCTCTTGCCTATGTGGCAGGTCCTAATTTTGCAAAGTACATGCCAGACTTTTACAAGTATCTGGAGATGGGTCTTCAGAATTTCGAGGAATACCAAGTTTGTGCAGTAACTGTTGGGGTTGTGGGGGATATCTGCAGGGCATTGGAGGATAAGATTCTGCCTTACTGTGATGGAATAATGACCCTGCTTCTGAAAGACTTGTCAAGCAACCAGTTGCATCGGTCTGTCAAGCCGCCAATCTTTTCATGCTTTGGTGACATAGCACTAGCTATTGGAGAGAATTTTGAGAAGTATTTGATGTATGCTATGCCCATGCTGCAGAGTGCTGCGGAGTTGTCTGTGCACACATCAGGTGTTGATGATGAAATGATAGAATACACTAATCTTCTAAGGAATGGAATATTGGAGGCATATTCTGGGATATTTCAGGGCTTCAAGAACTCTCCTAAAACCCAACTCCTGATTCCATATGCACCTCACATCCTGCAATTCCTGGATAGCATGTACATGGAGAAAGATATGTACGTGCAGTCTGATCTTGTTGATGCATTTTGTATCTAGGTGCAACTCTTCTTTAAATATGTCTGATTATTTGTGTATTTGTCTGCAGGGATGATGTTGTGATGAAAACTGCTATTGGCGTCCTTGGAGATCTAGCGGATACCCTAGGAAGTAATGCTGGTGCTCTTATCCAGCAGTCTCTGTCAAGCAAAGACTTTTTAAATGAATGTTTGTCTTCAGAGGACCATTTGATCAAAGAATCTGCTGAGTGGGCCAGGTTGGCCATTAGTCGAGCCATTTCTGTTTGAGGTGCAGTTGGTCCAGTCTGTGCATATTACTTTACCTGCATGCATATGGTTGTGTCGGGTCACGGTCCAGGTTGGACATTAACTCATGTCATGTTCACAAACAAAAGAAGCCTTTTTACTTCTTTTGTTACTAACTCATGCATCAGCATCATGGAGTTGGGTTCCTGTCTTTGGCCATGGGGGGTTTGGGGGTATTTGCAGTGGCAGCTTCTTAGAAATGTTCTGAAGGACTGAGAAATTGATGTGTCATTTATGGTGTTCGGGCGCCCAGTCGAAGGTGGTTTTTGATGTGCTGAACGGACAAATCGTGCTGAATATGTGTTCACAGATGCTTGGCTGCTGTTTTTGATGAGATGAGCCCCCATGTCATCCTGGTGCTGCCTGCTCGTCGGGTAGTAATGAAGTCTGTACCAGTTCGACAAATTCGGTTCCACTACACTTGAAGCCAGCCAACTCACCAGCTTTTAGTTTTCCTCCATATTTAAAATTTCTTTGTTACTATACAATTTTTTTTCCCTTTTTTCTCCTTTCTTTTTAATATATATCCAGGTCGGTCTATGTCATGCATTCATCCAAACAATCTATATTATCAGAGTCAGGTTTTGCATATAATCTCATTCATCACTTCAATTAGT
The DNA here is from genome assembly GCA_034509725.1 of Sesamum angolense. Lineage (NCBI taxonomy): Eukaryota > Viridiplantae > Streptophyta > Magnoliopsida > Lamiales > Pedaliaceae > Sesamum > Sesamum angolense. The sequence goes on along the minus strand of JACGWL010000004.1, from coordinate 2,939,854 downwards.
ATTCACATGGGGTGCTGCCATCCTCTTTTAGGTAGGTAGGACATTTCATTTGCATTTTCGGTTCTTCAGTTATCAAATAGGTGTTTCACAGGCCATTTACAATCCTGGAGAACTTGCTTGCTGCTCTTTCCTGCTGGTAAAAGTACAGGTTCCTTTTATTTATTTTTTCCCCTTCTCAATCTTGCTTTTGAAAATGTAATCTATTTTGTTTCATAGCTCCAAGTGTGGATGTCATGAAATTGCGATGACATAGAAAGGATTGAGAATGTGATCGAAGAATCTGAGGCATTATATTCGTGGTCATGCCTTGTAGTTTCATCTCTCAAGGGATACATAATCTATACTTGTATGGATTTTTGTATTTTGGTTTCTCTTGTATCATGTCTCTATTTTATACCTTCCTATTGTAAAGCGTGCTGATTAGTGGTGGTGATTATGTCCAATACACTCTGATTGTGAGTGTGAAATGGAGTCTAAATTCTCAGTTTATGTTGCATTTGAATGCAAGTTGTTACATTTTGTCTTAAATACCCAGAGTAAGTTATCCATGACTTACTCTGGTGTAAGTTTACATATGTACTAGTTTACCGCCTATTCAGTTTTTCTGGACTTGGAGAGGGAGAGCACCGACAGGGATTCAAATGGACTGGTACTTGTATAGTGGCTCTATATGTCGAGTGTGGAGTCTGCAGAGAGGCTGGGTTGGTCGTGGAAATGCGTATCCTGCATGATCAACGGTCCTGGTCGTGGAAATCACTGAGAATTTCCCCAAGTATTCAATACATTATATATAATAATCAGCAAAATGTTCACAGTAGGCGAACTGCAACTAACAGAATGTGTGGTTAGAACAAAAGAGCAGCATGTTAGTGACCTCAACTCCAATTCAACGGACTTGTCACCTTTCAAACTGAATAATTTCTCCTTTTGCATTCACTATTTACTGTTGCATAATTCTCCACTTATATGTACACTTCAATTCCATTCATTGCCAAGTCTCTGCACTTGTAGGTGCCAATACGTCTCACGTACAATATAGTCACGGTTTCTCAAAATCACACATCTCATTTCGGAGACTATGAGGATGTTTTGGGCTGTAAACCACCCCAACGCAATACAAAAACAATAGTAATTATGATTTTTTATGAATAACAGTTAGCTGTTTTCATGTCAGCCTCAGTCGACAGCCTTAAAGCATCGAGGTTCAAGTCCTGTAATTACTACATCAAATAATGATAACAAGAATAAAAGGGATAGTTATATGGCTCTATATTTGATATAATTATATGTGAACTTCACATGATTTGAAAAATTACATATAATATCATGATGCTTGTTTTCTTTCATTAAATAAATCAATTTAATTGTTAATTAACTAAATTTCGTAACATAATTAAAGAAAAATGTCTCCTACCACCCTTTTTGATGTGGATGTAGGTTGTATAAGGAATGTAACAAGAAAACTACCTTAGAACATGTAACTGCTTTCCGAGCCTCTTGTACAGGTGGAGGGAATTTTTTCAGAGAGAGGAGACAATGCATTGTCAAATCATGAATAGTGAGGTTGGATTAAAAAATAATATGCAGAATTTTTATAGTGGTATTGAGAGTTTTATAATGTGATATAATGTACGTGTTTATTGTGCTACCTGTATACAAAAATTACCTTTATATCCATATAAATAAATGAATATTACTATTATATATATCACTTTTGTTAGCATCACTGCCACCCCCACCCCCAAAAAAAAAAAAAAAAAAAGAAAAAAGAAAAAAAAATCACTAAAAAAGAAGGGGAAGTCACTGACATTGAAGTGATTGGTAGAGCACTATCCATTGCTGTCTCCTCCAAAATTGTGGAAAGGCGAAAAATATGAGGACGAGAGGCAGAATGGAGTTTGGTACCCTTGACAAGTCAATTTCTTGCACTGACAATCACAACGTCTTTTTTGTTTTCATTTACATGGGTGTTTGTGAATTTCAATTGATTTTTTTTTTCCATCACCTGTTGTTTCATATATAGTGGAGCGGGACACGAAAAAAAATTGAAATACGAGTTTTTATAATATCATATTAAATGACCATTTTATTTAAAAATTTAGACGACGACAGAGGATCAAACAAAAGGGAAAGATAGATCAGCATTTACTACACACTATGAATTGTATCACTCCTTTATTATGTAAATAGATAAGTAGAAAAGAAAGTGAAAGCTAAAAGCCAAGTTGAAAAACAGCAAGTGCTTTGGTTCGACTACCCATGCAAATTAAAGTTCTTTGATTGTGTCCACATGCAGACATCCACTGTTTCTACAAATGTTGATGTAACATTCATGCATGATATGTTGTGTGCAGTTGACTTATTACACTCATCTCCTAATGCATCGCATCATCATTGTACCACCCATGATCTCTCATTCCCCAACTTCTGCTCTTATAAAGCCAGCCCCTCACCTTGAACAACCATAGCTTTGATGAGTCCAAACAAGCCTCTAACTAAACTCACAAATGGCCATGAATCCAAGAAAGAAGTGTTCTCTTCTACTTTTCATCTTAGCTGTTGCTTTCTTTGGATGGACTACTGAGTGCATTGGCGTCGGAGTGGATCCTCTCCGCTCGTTTTACGAGGTAGGATGTCGATTGATCACTCCATTTACTTGAATTGTGCACCGATCATATTGCAAGTGTAATCCACTCGTCATGTGATTAGTTTCGGCTTGACTGGATTTGGTTCGGGCTAATTTCTCCTAGAATGGGTAGGAGAAGCTATAGATTGTGATGTAGTAATATGTTACGTGTGACGTGTGACGATAGAAATAGCATGATGTTCTTTTGCGAGTAACAACATTTTTTTTGTGCATATTTTTGCGGCTAACATGAAAGACCACTGATGATTCTGCTAATGTTCGATGTATCTTTTTAATAGGGAGGGATCGAGAGAAATTCAAGAAAGCTCTTGGGGATTCAGGTAGTGTTAGATTACGACTATGCAGGCCCTAACCCTAAGCATGATCCAAGAGGGAAGAGAGGAGGTGGTGGAAGCAAAAACCCATGATACTGTCAAATTTAGCCTTTTACGTGTCGGCTGGAGGTTATGTGAAAGTTTTGTATTGCGTACTTTAAATTCTTTTCGTGAGTTTTTTTTTGGCTAATAGAGTAAGATCTCTGTTGTTTGCTCCTTGAGTAAAATAGTGGACCTTATTGTTGGATGTCAAATTCTGGACACTGGTGGACGATAAATCCAATGGTTCTGGATGGATTGAATGAAAAAGGTCAGCCCGTCAACGAATTTCAGGGGTTGATAGACGTCAAGGCTACATACCACGCATTATATGGGGTTCGGATAGTGGGAGGTGTTTATTCAGTGAGAAATGATGCCACCATGGACCTAAATAGCAATGCACTAGTTTACCACAAAAGGTGCAGTCCCATCTACTGTCTGAATCCATTTAGCTATCTGATGAGGATTCAGAAATCAACATGCTATTGATGCTAAAACTTCAAGGCTCAATGCTCATCATTGTTGTAAGAAATAAGCATGGAATGGCCTTCTTCCAATTCCCAGTCCATAGACAACTTTCCTTAAAGACAACCTTCTAGTCATAAACATGTCTTTTATACTGAGAACTGGTTGATGAATAGGAAAAACATGGCATTAATCTGTCAGTTTCTTGATTGTTCTTAGATGTAATAACTACTCAGATAATAAGTGAAACTTGGATTTACAGAACACATGGAAAACAAGTGATTGTTCTGTTCGCTTGTGATAGTATCTATGTACAAATAGTCTGGTCTCGTGTTCATGATGAGAGCAAAGTCGACATCCATATTGCAAGTGAGACTAAACTGATTGTAGCCATGGCTTGTCCCAATTCATACACAACATTTTGTTTCTCCACAGGTAAATTTCGCCAGTCCGTTTGCCTGTCACACATAATGTGAAAACAAGGACAAATACTTGGTATAATACAAAGGTCTGTAAAACTTTGGTTGTAATGATAAAAAGGTTGCATTGTTAACAATGGATTTTATCTTTAAAAAAAACTAGGACTAGCTGCAGAAAATATGGCTATGCAAATGATAACAAACAAGAGTGCATTATACCCGAGGTCAGCAATGACAATGCTGATGTTGTCTTGTGAACGCCGATTCTGCAACACAAAAATTGTTTTAAGACGAGTCGATATTGTTTTCATCTTAGGTGTGGAAAATGGAAAATATGAAGTTTTCCATGGTTTATTACCAGAGCCATCTGGGCAAGAGCTTCTGAAGCCATCTGCGGAAAAGGAGAAACTAAAGTCATTTGTGCTTGTTTAAGGAACAATGTTTATTACTGAGTTATGGTTCTTTGCTTACCTGAACGTCTCCATGTTGTCGAAGTTGATTTCTAATGAAATTAATTGCATCCGAGCTGATACAATGATAAAAGTTCTGATAAGATAATACTGTTCAAGAACAAGCAGTAAAGCCATAAATTTTCGGGATATTAACACTAACATCCCTTGAGGTTTAGGCAAATGAAAAAGAATCCCCCAATTTTGACAAATTACATTGCAGTCAGTGCAGTTATGTTTTACATTATAAAGTCACTCTCCACAACCAAATGGCTAGGAGGAATCTGCAATGTATGGTACGGCCTAGAGGGTGCTAGTGTAATTTTTAAAAATTGAGGGATTTTTTGTAATGTGTCGAAACTTCTGGGGTGTCTATATACTTATCCACAGATTTTACCTGTTCACGTAATCCCACAATCCATCAGAAGCTAATACTATAAACTCAGCATCTGATCCAAGCTCTACTTGAAAAACATCAGGCAACGCGGTTACGAAATCTCCTTTCAGTTGTATGCTGAAAAATATAGGAGATTATACTTGTTTACTTCAAAGTAATACTAGTAAGTATCGTGACAGAACACAAAACGCAATGGTATAGCTATTTATACCGAGAAGCGAATTTTTCAGACCATCGCCCTTCCTCAACTCCTTTTCTCAGCATCCTTCAATGAAAAAAAACTATCTCAACAGATCATAAATTAGTGAAAGATGCAGATACATAAGTGAAAGACGAAATTGCTTACTCGTTCTTGGTCTTAAACCGGATGTCGCCAAAAGAACGGGATACAGAGATATCTCCGCAAATCCTTCCATTGACAATCTGCAGAAATGTAATATTATGAGATGAAATCTATGTGTACTGGAAAAATATTATGACATCATTAGGAAACTGAAAATAGAGTTCAACTTTTGAGGAGACATTTAAGGTAAATTGACTTTAAGTGAGGGAAAAAAGAATAGAAAAAACACACCATCCACCAGCCTCTCTGATTCGTCTGATTTCTTGTAGAGAAACTTTGTTGTTTCCATAGGGCCGGTGAGAATCAGTCAGGACTTCAGTTTTTCCAGACCGTGAGAGTACCTGCATTGCCAAAGTGAAATAGAGAAAACAAGTCATTTGAGTACCTCAAAAGACATTCTAGTTTCTCAACTAGTACAGGTCCAATCATGAAAATTGTGAAAATCAAGTGTCATAAGCATACCAGGCAAGAGTCGCCAACATGAGAAATAAACAGCACATCATCCCGGATGAATATAGCAGTAGCGGTTGAACCAGACTCGTCCCCTTCCCTGTTCGTCTCTAGCCTTTTACAAAATAAAACCTTCAATACAATCACATAGCATATATAATCATATTGAGACTATGTAGATGTTTGAATTACGCAGATGCTCTTGTAGAGAGAATGGCTACAAATCTGTTACCGTTTCAAGAGTTTTGCATCAGCATTTTCAAAAGCCTCTTGCAGCGCTTGCTTGATTGCTTTGACATCCTTCCCTTTCAAGAGCTGCCCATCTTGTAACGCAGCAACACATTCTCTGTATAGTTCTTCCCTGCAGTAAAGAAAACCAGATACACAATAGTTTAAATAGCTGATAATGTAGGACTACCATTAATAGAACTTCAAGAACACAGTGTAATTAGATCTCAAAGTCGATGATAGCCTAAGAGAACTCACTAATTCTCAGACACAGCCAATGCACCTCTACTCTAGGTTGAAGTAATCGGTCGTATCAATACACAAAACAAAAAGCAAATTTTGACCAAAAAAGAAAAAGAAAAACGGGCACCAGCTGCACTCGTCTTACCCCCACGCTGTTACGTTTGAACAAATAATCAGCACCAGAAATCAGCCTTGTAACTTCTTACAAAGGTAGCATTAACAAATGTAAAACACATGGTTGGAAACACTAAGTTATGTGTTGGAGCATGGAGTTTGACCAGATGTTCTGCTTCAGCCAACTTTGTATACACTTTATTGGTAGAAGTAAATCTGTAATTTTACAATACTTTATGAGCGTCCAAAATTCGTACAGTCATGGAGTCTACTGTAATTTATAATAATATACAGTCCTAATAAAGAAAGATGAGATGAACAGTATATAAAAGTTCATCTCCGAACCAAGTAGTGTATTCTTGTAATTAGCTTTCTTTTCTTAACTTCGGAACATATTTCAATTCTGTTATTTGGATCTTCTAACATCATGCCCTGTTAGCCCGCAATCCAGACAACTACAAGAAAAACGAAAACACAAAAAAAATAATTATTTTTTCATCAAACCTGAGGAACTCAACAGACGAAAATCCAGCATGGCCATCGAAAACTGCAGCAAAAGAAAATCCATCAAGCCTATCAGACTGAACAATCACAACATCATCCTCCATCTCTTCGCGGGCTCCTTTCAGCTTCACCGACCCCCATCTGATCCCGGAAACACCCGCCAACGAAGCCGGTGCATCTATCGCAATAGCAGAGCAAAATCTTCGTCCTTCCCCACCCTTTACTATGACGTTCTTCGTTGAGGCCTTATTACAAACATAATTGCTGCAAATATTGTTCAACAAAAACTTCTGCAGCTGTGGACTACAGAGGGCCATTACTCAGTGCAAAATCAAAAGGGTTTCAAGAATTGAATGAAAACACTGTTGTTGTTAATCCCTCAGAGGATATTTTGATTGGTTGAGGTTTTGTTAAGGATGATATAGGGGAAGTGAAGGCCAGACAGTCCTCAACTGAATTAACGGCTTGGATTTCTTTAGTCTGTCACACTTAGCTTACCACTACCACAAATATATATATTAAGAAAAGGAAGAAATATAGTAGAAAAACTTAAAAGATGATATTAAATTATAATTAATGTATTAAATTTGGAACAAAATCTACGAGTTAGTACTCTGCATTGTAAATTTGGGGCGAGAATTGAATTAATATAGAAGGGAAGAGGATCCTGAAAAGTTCCCCACCGTGAGGTGGTTTTCGAAATTATTTTTAATTACATGTATTAAATTATAAGTATTTTTATTTTATCACTATAATAACTTTTGTAATTTGAAATGTTGTCATAAAAAATAATTAGCGATAAAATATTATGCATAAAGATGTTACTATAAATTTAAGGACACAAGTATAGTGATCACGTTGTAATAACAAATATAATTGTCACTATATTTTTTTGTCGTTCAAAATGTAATTTTTAATATGGACAATTATACTCTTCTCTTTTAAAATTTAATATAATTATGTGTGAACCTTTTGTGGTTTGAAAAATTATATTTAGCATTCATGATGTTTGCTTTCGTTCAACAAATAAGTTATTTCGTTAGTTAAAATTCAATGAATTTGATGATATTAAAAAAAAAACATGAATGAAAATTTATATGTACCCTACATTCACTGATTATTGATTTATTGTAGGTTAAATTTTATTTTGGACTAAATTACTTTTACAACGGTGAAAATATACCTCTTCACATGCATTAACTCGTGAAGATGTATGGAGGTAATTTAATCATGAAAAGATTTTTTGAATCTGCTGTAAGTTAGTAATAAGTCAATCGAAAATTAGTATAGATTTTTTTTTTAATTTTTTGTTAACATCAGCAAATTCGATGAATTTTAACTAACGAAAGTACTTATTTATTGGACAAAAACAAATACAGAGGGTATTAAATATAATTTGTTAAATTATAAAAGATTTATGTATAATTATAACAAATCTAACGGAGGAGAGTGTAATTATGCATTTTTAATAAGCAAAATTGATATATTTGGTTTTGGTTTCTACACCAATGAGTAAAATTATATGTTTAGCGCTTTTATATCTAGCGGAGTCGCTATCGCGACTTATTGATCAACGTCTCCAAGCCCAAGATGCTAAATTGAAGCCCCGCTCATACAACAAAGCTAAAGCCCTAGCTCTCTCCGTCGTCGCTGCAGTTATCGCCACCGCCAGCAGCCGCTGAGCTTATTAGAAATCTTGTCCTATCAACTACGCTAGAGATAGGAGGGGAAATGGCTTGTTTTCATTACGGAAAGAATGTCCTGCGGCGGAGCTTGATGCACCACCCGCTGCTGTATGCTGCTCAAGGCGTTCGATATCGGAAGTTGGAAGTTATCCTCACAACTGTTAGTACCTCGATGTTCACCTAACTTCTAGTTCTAACCGAATTTTCGGAAAAAAAATGTGCTTAATTTTCCGGTATCGTTTGGTGATTTAGACGATCGATAAGCTGGGAAGAGCTGGTGAAATGGTGAAGGTAGCGCCAGGGTATTTTAGGAATCATTTGATGCCAAAGCTGCTTGCTGTGCCGAATATCGACAAGTTTGCGCATCTCATTCGCGAGCAGCGCGAGGTACTTTATTTCTGACTCATTTGAGTTATAGTTTCAGACTTTTAGTTTTAATCAATTTTGTATAATAGTATTAAATTCCTTGAGTATTGTGGATGCATTGCTGTCAGTCTGATCTTGTTATGTGCTTCCTTTTGGTGATCGTTTTGTTTGACTGTTAGTAGATCGTTCGTGTGAGTTGTTATTTTAGGCGTGTTTGTTTGTGATCAATTGGGTTGAAAGAAGTTTAATGTGTTATGCGGGTTTGAACTCATATTCATGGAAGTGTAGAGATGATATACTACGCAGGGTGCTTGTTGCATTTAGCATGGAATTTAGGTGTAAGATTCACACTGCTAAAAATATATTGAAGTATTGGATTGTGGGAGCATTTCTATATAGATGTGTAATTACTGTCTATCTGATTTAAGTATGTTGTCCACCAATATACCAGAAACATGATCGATGTTCCTAGAAGTTAAATTACTTCTTGAAGTAAACTTTCCATTCTTTATTATTATTGTTATCATCGATAGTTCTGGTCCGTTAACTTTCTTTCATATGCATTCATGTTATAACAGAAGTTCTTTGGCAGTGTGAAGACCAAAAAAGAGTCATTTCGCAAATACATCCTTAGGACATTTGTATGCTTGCTTCTCATAATCCTTTAAGTAACTGGTAGTCCGAATTGATTGTCTATTTTGACTAATTTAATGTATGCATGAGATACATTATACCATGAAAGATCATCGGTTGTGTGGTGGCTTTTATATTGTCTGCATTTAATATGATAATAATGATGCTTACAACATTTTTCGACCATTTGATCAGATTTACCAGGCTAAGGAAGTTGAAGAGGTTAAAGTAGTTTCAAAGACAGAGGAACTCAGCGTGAAAGAGTATGAGGCAGCAGCAAATCGGCTTGCTAGTGCAAAACTGGTTGGTATTCTGAATTGGCAATGAAGTTCTCCCCATTACTTCATTCTAGTTTCTTCCAAGATATAAAGTTCTAGTTCTAGACACTTAACATGTTCTTTTGTCTGTAAAACTGTCGTTGAATCGTCAAACCCTTCATCTTATTTGAAGCCAAATGCATCAGCGTTGGACGTTAACAAATATTTTACTTTCTCTCAGAATATAAGAAAGTTCATTATAGAGGGTAAGGGCAATGAGTTACGTGATCCAGTGAGCAAAGAAGAAATCTTGGCTGAGGTATGAATTCTTTTATGTCATTTGCATCCGTACTTGGTAATTTTATAACAATTTCAATACAATGACTATTTGTTTCTGTCTAATTCTTTTGGTTCTTTCCATTTTCTGTTTGTGGTAGACTGTTTTGCCTCTTCTTATTACTTTGATACTTAAAAGGTTGGCTAATCTATGTCCAAAAACAATCAGGTTGCCAGGCAACTTCAAGTGCAGATAGAACCTGAAAATCTGCAATTACCAACTCCCTTATCATCTTTGGGCGAGCACAAGGTGCCACTTAGACTACCAAAATCTACACCTAAACCAGCCGGGGATGAGTGGACTCTTAATATCAAAATCAGGAAACGGTGAAGCACCAGGTAGTATCTGCAGCTGAATGCTTCATCAACGACATCTTTTACCTCAGGCTCGACATTATCATTGCCAAGAAGTCAAATTCGGTACTGTGAACTTTTGCGTCTCACGGAGACTACTCAATTGTGGTATACCGTGTCTGGAAAGCCCTTTTGTCGATTAAATTGATTTTTGCCTAGACATAGGTCCAGCAGTCAATTGTTTTCAATGATATAAGCGCCTCTTGGATGACAAAATTACAAGACCATTGTCAAAGAATTTTTGAGTTCTTTAGTCCAAATGGGAAGTAATGCTATATATGTCGATGCCAATCTGGTGAATGATTTACATTCTGTCTACCCTTCTTTGTCTATCATCTAACTCTATAATTGTTCACTTTGCTAATTTCCCAGTTTTAAGGTAATTATTGTCGTTCATTCCAAAATACCTAAGTGCCAAAATAATAATCATAATTAAACAAGAATTTAAATAACAAGTAATTACAACCTCTTGCACCCAAAGCAAGAATTATATACTACTGAGGTTTTATGAAAAAGTCTGATGTCATGTATTCGAGTTTTACCGAACGTGTGCGTAATTTATCAAATTTTATATGAGTTTGTAATTTATTATCATTTATTGGTGAAAATTGCATTTTATGTTCCCCAAGTTAGTCTTTTAGAAATTTTAGTCTCATTTTTTAATTCACCAAATTGGATCCTGTAACTCTAAAAAATTTAGAATTTTGATTCCAAGCCCTATAAATTCCATTAAGTTTTTTTTTTTTTTATTTAATGGAAATAATCTTAATTCTCCTCAAAGACTTAATGGAGTTCGTGCCATGTATATGTTGTTTTCATCATACATTTAATGGGATTAAAGTTTGAGACTAAAATTATAATTTTTTTTTGAGTTATGAGTTACAATATGGTGAATTGAAAACAATACGACCAAATAGCAAAATTGCAAATTGGTATGTAAAATGCAATTTTTTCTAATTCATTGCATTGTTTTTTGTAATGTATATTAAATGTATTATCATTTAATTAGAAAGATATGATAATTTTTTTAATATTTAATTAATCATAATATATATTTTAGAAACGAAACTTTAATTGATACGTAAATGCCACCTAAATTTTCTTGTACATGTAAAAATTTAGATATTTAAGTTTTGATTGATAAGTTGAAAACAGGAAAGCGACTTCTATGTGTTTTAGCAGAAGTCGGGTCGCCAGAAACGCGATTAGAAGTTTGTCATTTCTGCAGGTTATTGGAACAGTCACACAAGAAACAAAAGAAAAGGAGAAAAAAGGGGATAAAATCAAAACTGAACTGAAACTTCTTCATCTCTAGCAGTTTCAGTTCACACTTCCTTCCCATCATCCTAAACAAGGAATATTTCCGTTCCCAAACTCCTCCAATTCGACGACATGAAATTGAAATTAGGAAAGTAATCCGATCAGGTATTTCTCGAGTTTTTTAATTGTATGCCTTTTGTAGCTACAATTTGTGTAATTTGTTCAAGTACGTATGATGTGAAATTGATTGTTGTTTATTTTTTCGGCGTATGAAGTTTAGATATAGTGCTGTGGATGATCGGTTTAGTTTTAGATGTTGCTATATGTTTACTGATTTTGGAAACTTTGCTGATTTAAAGTTTTTGTGATTCGCTTACAGTATAAAGTTGTGGATTGTTTCGAAGAAAAATTATAGATCTCCGCTTAATGATGACCTTTTTTTTTTTTTTTTTGGTTAAATTAGACAAAGTTAGAATACCAGAAAGCTGTGTAATGAGTCGCCGTTGAATGAATCACTGGGCTAGTGGAGTTGAATTGTTGTCATACTTTGTTTCGCGGTGAATTTTGTTTAGATCATGGTATTAGCCTTTGTTCTTTATCTACTGTATATACACGAACGAGAAGTGAATTCATGTTGCAGGTATCTCATAGTTGATAGTTGTTTTCTGCCTTAAAATCTGAAAATTATGAGTTTGAGCTCATTATCATTCAGTTTTGTTACTCCACTGGGTTTAACATATTTTTTCTACTTTCCAGATCAAATTTTCTATGACCTGATTGCTGCCGCCGAATAGGGGGATGATTTGATAGGAACTTTCTAACTAATGCTTTCTGCTCACTTGCGGCTCCATGTCTACACTGAAATCAGACTCTGGTGGAAATTCTAGTGAATCGGTAGATGGATCTTATAGTTTCTTCCGTGATCACAAACCTTGTAAAGGTAATTCTTCAACTCTGGGTTTGGGACGTGATGCAAAATGGTGGCTAGACCATCAAGGGCTTGGGAGAGGTTACCATGACCAGCTAAATGTGTTGGATGCGGAGCTCAGACTTTCGGGCACTAGCTTTTGTTGATGGAAATGCAAAAGCAAGTGGAGTATATCAACTCAGCGAGGAATGTTATACTCCAAAAAATCATGGTGGTTTTTGTTCACATATGCCGTTAAAGCATTTTTATTCTCATGGAAAAAATAATGGGGATAGTTGGTTGCAAGAATTTGAATCTACAATCAAAGATAATTTACTCTCAGATGCCGATTTGATAGATTTGGACTCTTGCACTTGCCTGCTCCTTGAACGGCCAAAGAAGCTTTGTTCGGATATTGATTCAGATTGGATGGGACTAAAAAAGATTGAACCATGGTGGCATGCAGCTGATAAGATGATTTAGCATCCCTGGTTTCTCAGACATCGTCTGGCCACATTAGAGATCATGATCATCCAGGAGTTCACTCCATGCATTCTGAGAAGGTTTCAGATAAATGTGTAAATTGTTTTGACCAATTTAAAGGACAATTTAGAAATAAAGAGAGAAAGCTTTTGCATGTGGCTGACTTTACTCAAGCAAATCTTGCTTCAGTTGAAGATACTGAATTCTCTTATATGGCTGACTGTACTGAGGGAAATCTTGCTTCATTAAGCATGGATAAATCACTGGGTAAACAAGGACTAATGGAGCGCATACTGCAAGAGTCAGAGCAAACTTTCAGGTATTGCTCTAATTAGGAGTTTGCATTTTTACTTGATAGTTTAAGCATGTGTTTTACTTCATTACGAGTTGTAATAAACCATTAAAATGACGCTCCAGAAAGTGATTTCAATTTTCATCAACTTCTGATGGGAAATACTTGGAAGTGGGAGTTTCAAGCTCAGTAATGGGAATTCTTCTGAAGATACACAAGAAAACATTTGATACTGTGAGTCAGGCTCAGGCATGCTGTAGATCTTGTTCCTTTTGACTGTTGACATTGATAGAAGTGCAGTACTGTCCTAGTGGTCGTAGACGCGATGACATATTATATTGGTGGTAAAATTCTAGAAATACCCAGCACACAAGGACTAAACATTTCTGCCTTTTAAATGAAATAAAAGATCACAAACTTCTTGTGCAGAACTGATAAGAGTGCTAAGTACGTGTCTGTCTGTGATAGTTGACAAATTGTAGTTTGAATTTAGCTGTTAACTTCACCTGTTCAAAGTCACGAACAAGCTGTACATGCTCTACTTTCAGCAGCAGTGACAGTTGTAATACAGCCAAAGTGGATTCATCTCATAGCCAGAAACCAAGAAGTGGCGATCTTAGCAGAACCGAGTTGTTAGAGGCACTCTGCCACTCTCAAACACGTGCAAGAGAGGCTGAGAAGTTGGCACAGGAAGCCTGTGATGAGAAAGATCACGTCATCAATCTCTTTTTCCAACAGGCCTCGTGCCTCTTTGCATATAGGCAGTGGCTCCGCATGCTGCAGCTAGAGACATTATGCCTTCATCTTAGGAGCAAAGATCAGCTCACTTCTTTTACCCCTCCAGCTATCCGAAGTAAAACTATGACACTAAGGAGGAACCGAAACAGGGGACCGAAAAAGAAGCCGGGCAAACACAGATGTCATATAAACAAATACGCCATTGCTCTTGCAGTAGGCTTGAGTCTTGCTGGTGCTGGCTTCCTAGTTGGTTGGACCATTGGTTGGCTTTTCCCTGCTTTCTAGACCTAAATATATATACATGTATCTATACGTCTATATATATATAAATATCTTACATACACCTGGTGTGAGAACACGAGACGGTGTGGATCACGACATGTGGATAAAATATTGGTTTCATTGTTGAAGAGGCTTAATCCTTACCAGGTTGTTTCTCATGCTCGGTGGATGTAAGAATTAACTAGTATGTAGAAGTTGGCTACAAACTTGGTGTTTGCTTTCCAGGTTGGTAGGTCTTATGTTCTGTACATATACTTAAAAGTTAGTCTTCTAGTGCGTGTAAGTTTGTGGAATGTGGTGTGTAAATATGTACCTCTAAATGTGAAATTGTTGTAATATATAAATAATTTGTCAGTTGTAGCAGTTTGTGTAGCTTAGTTGTGGTGAAAAGCATCTACAATGAAATATGTTAGGTCTAGAGTTCACTCTTGTTTTTATTTGTGTACTTTAGAAGGCGTTCAATTACTCAAGATACTATATTATAATTAAAGAAAATGGCATTACATCCTATTGACCAAAAAGGATAAAAAAAAAAAAAAAAAAAAAGGAAGTAAAGAAATAATTAAAAAAGGGTACCAAATTTGTGATTAATTTTCCAAAATTAATCACAAGTACATATTGAATAAATCATTTTCATGATTTGGGTATTGCCAATTATAATGATTAAATACTAATTAATAATATCAAAATTTAATAACTGATTGATGGACTGTTTAAATATTTCTAACTTTATTTGCAAAATTACAGAAATCATCGATGACTGTTAAAAATTATGGATCATATGTGTAATAATGTTAATATTTTTGACAAATACAAATGTAACTTTCTAAAAATATATAGGGGCGATAATGCAAATAGTTCTGCGTTTGGAGTGGGTCTGTAATTATTCAAAATTAAAAAAATTAATATAAATAAATTATAAATTATTTAATCATTCGTAATCTTATAGTCGGGGCTGGGCGTCAGCATCGGCCCAAGTGAGAATGGTGTAGAAATTTAGGAGGGTATAAAGGGGTAAATACGATACCACGTTTTGACTGATTAAAAGTGGGCATTAATGATGGGTACGAAATCCTAAAAATCCAGGCTGTACTCTCTACATATATATATATATTACTCTCATTTCATAATTACTGATATTAATTACTTTTCCCAGTAATCTAATTTTTCATGGTCTCCAATATTTTTGGAACTGTATGTATTGGCATCAATCATCAAACTTTGCGTTTGCTCATCCCATTTTATTACTAGCAGTATTTGCCTTTTTTTTTTTTTTTGATGAAAACGTTTTTACATATTGTATCAATATTAATAAATTGACAAATACATCAATTCGAGCAATAAACTCTTATTAAATGAGACAAACACAATATCTGGTGTAATTCGAACTCATCAAATTCATAATTTGTGAAATATGATATCGCTAAATATATATGTATATATATAGCATTTGATGATTAGTTAAATATAGGGTAATACTATTTTTTCTTAAATTTTTTACAATTCATAAAATTATAAAATGTGTGGACGGATCATTCGGTAGGTTGAAACCATATCCAATACTTCACGTAATAATTTTTTAAAGTATATTTGCATTATAAATAACAACATATAAATTATGGTTGAAATGGAAGAAGGAAGGAAGGTGAAATTGAGAATTTATATATAACATCATGCTAGCTATTTCTTTTATATAGTAATTTAACAAAAATCAATGATATATGTGTAAATTAAATCTCAAATCTCAATCGATTCTTCTAAATTTACCTTGTTTTTTCGGCCACCTTGACTATTATGTAAAATTGGAAAATGAAGGTGGACATGTATTTGTGACGATGGGGATACGTGATTAAGAACATAATTAATAAAACCAAATATATAGGTACATACAGCCCCCATTCAAGTGATTGGTAATTGTTATCAATTAATACACCATATTAATTAAGTGCACTCCATCATCATTCTAATTAATAATTATTATAATTATAATTATCGTAACTCCCATAATCGTGTGCACCAACTTCAATCCCTGCATTTCTTCTCCACATTAATTATTATTTAATCTCTTTTTTAACCCACAACACACTATTTTTTTATATATATATATATATATATATATTATGATAATCAGAATCCAATTCCCCATTTCCTCATCCTCACTTACCAAACATTACTCCTTTTTTTTTTTTTTTTTTTGAATCTTTTCATTTTTGTGGACATGGTTTCCACAGCTGCACTCAAGTTGGAGAATCACCACCAAGATGATTTCTTCTTCTTTGGAGAACCAATTCCCTTTGGGTAATTAATCAAACTTTCAAATTCTTGAAATTATTTCTAATTTCTACATTTTTTTTTTTTTGGTTGGGGGTTTTGTGTTTGGACATGGGCTGAATTCATTTGTAGTTGTTGATTAATTATATATATCGAGATGTGACTTGCGTGGATTATTATTTGGGTCCCACATGATTTCCCCGTTGTGAATGAATTTGAAACTCTCTATAGTACTTTGTATATCATGTCTAAGAATTACTTTATGTTTCTTGTTGACTAAATATTTTTCGTTAGGACATGGGAGCAACAGCTTGCGTACACGGAGGGCTATAATTTAGGTCTACCTAGTTTGCTCGAATTCGAGCCATTTCCATTGATGGGTATGATCACTCCCCAGTCCCATGATGATCTGAATGATGTTGGAGAGATTTCTGGAGATTTCGGGTTGTGGGATTTCGATCAACCCTCGTTCGACAATCATGTCAGCATTACCAACCCTAATTCGGACATCAACATGATGCACAAGAATCATGTTGTCATGATGAGTCAGAACAACAATGACAGCACTGATCTTCATCATACTAAAATTACATACAGTTGTAGTTCAGGAACAGCTACGACCGATCCCAACATGGAGTTTAGAAGAAACGGAAGGCACAAATCATCTGGTCTGAAACTGGAAGAAATTCAAAAGTACTTCGACGTTCCAATAACAGTGGCTGCAAGAGAACTGCACGTCGGGCTAACGGTCCTCAAGAAACGATGCCGAGAGCTGAACATCACGCGATGGCCTCATCGAAAGATCAAGAGCTTGAAGTCCCTCATCCATAACGTTAAGGTAAATAATCAACGGTCCCAGAATTAAACCCTACTCGGACCCAAAATATTAGATAAATAAATAAATAAATAAAAAGATTGAAAATTTGATGATATATATGTATTTATAGGAATTGGGATTGACAAATGAGATAGAAATGCTGGAGGAGCACAAGAGGATGGTGGAGAAAATACCAGAAATGGAGCTGACTGAAAGAACCAAGAGTTGAGACAAGCTTGCTTCAAGGCTAATTACAAGAAGAGAAGGTCCCTTCATCCTTAATTTTTACAAACATTTGTTCTAAATTCAGATGATGATCATGTATTCATTGATGGGACTAACTAAATAGAATGTCTTGTTCTGTACTTCCTTTCCTAAATTATTATATATGTCCATTTGGGGTAGGTCAAAGTGAAAATATCTTTTGATTTGGGATCCGATTATAAATTTTAAAAGTTTTTGTTGTTCACTATGTAAGTTTTGAGTTTTAATAATTAATGTTGGAATAACTAATGTAAATGGCACATGAAGTAATAAAATGTAGTAGGTAGGGTTGGAAAGGTTGAGGACTCATCGGGGCCAAAATGGAAATTCACAATTTTGTGTTGCTATTGCAAATTTAGGTAATAGAGAAATCACAAAATTAGAGGGCAGATCCCAGCTTTTTATGGTAAACTGTAATTCATGTACTCTCTATATATCTGAACACCATAATCTGTATAAATTTATTAGAAATATAAATTTTTTATAATATTTCAATTGTCTAGCTAAGCCTCCAAAAGAAAAAAGAAAAAGAAAAATTTGGACTAGTATGTCATCAAATTCATTAAAAACCTCGACAAGATAAGATGATCTGTTGGTTAGAGCACTTTGCACCTATGACTTTGGTCATGGGTTTCGTCGCTTGAAGGGTTGTTGAGGAACCAACACTGATCTTCCTTCATAAAAAAAGAAAAAAAAAATTCATCAAAAGCCTAAATTTTAAATATTAATAAGACAGATTACGTGAATTTTTCCAATCAAATTAAATTTATTGTATTAAATTTGTTTCAATACTTCAATTCTCACACATGCTCTTGAATTTTTATTTTTTGATGATTTAAGGGGATATTTTAATAATTAAAAATTCAATATTTCTTAATTAACGTGCTTGAGAGCATGTGCGAGTGGAGCTGATATATATATATATATATATATATGTATATATATATAACAGATGAATATCTATATCTTTATATATTAAGGGAGATCACCTAATTGATATCTCTCCCTTTTTAATCTGTCATTTTTATTTTTTAATCATTTTATTTTATTTTTCTTTTCTCAATCACCAACTCTATTTCCTTCTTTCCTTACTATATACTCAATAACTTATCACAACTTTTATTATTTTACTATTTTTTATTTATTTAATAATATATATATTTTTTAAAAAATAATAATTATATTATTTAAATTTTAATTGTACACACAAAAAATGTGCCACAAATTACTGGTAAGTATGATTGGTGGTTGGTGTGATTGATTGGTCTATGTTGTAGGTCCATTATTTTCTATCAAGACCAATTCGAAATTCATTGATGATGCATCTGCCTATGTGTCCCACAGTTTTTATTTATTATTTTTTTAAAGAAAATTATTGGGTTTAATTCCAAAATATAAATTATGATTAATCATAATAAAAAAACTTAAAAATAATAATAATTAACCACAACTGTACAATAATTATTACTCAATATTTCTACAAACGAAACCAAATTAAACATTATCTACAACTAAAGATTGTGGCAAAGGTTTTTGACTTCAAGTAAAAACCCTAGTGAATATTAATCGTGAAAACTTAAATTTTCACATCAATTTTATTTTTTACTATAGTAAATAATATTGATTGGTCATGATTTTGAATCATACTGATTCTTTTTAGTACTACATCAATATATAGACTAATAAGACCAATAAACAAATTACATCAATTCATTCATAGATCAAATACATCTAAGAACAGACAAATTACAATAACTCACATAAAATAAGACAAACATTAACACTCCCTGTAAATCCCGCTGGAATTCAAACCCATAGTCGCAATCTTGTTCACGGGATCTCAACTTTAATTACTTTAACCACTAAACTAAAATATCATCGAAAAATCATAACGATTTATAGTATAAAAATAATTCTTTTTTTTTTTTACCACTATAAATGATAAATGTGAAGGTACATATATAGTATAGTATAGTGGTTGAATAATTCACGAGAAATGAAGGACAATTCAACATCCCTAGAATGAATAATCGCAACGACCCAAAATCACTACCCCTTTTACCAAATAATATTTCATGTGAAAATATTTACTAGACCACAACTTGGTACTGCATACTCAACATATATAGAAACCAATACCTAACCATCTCACTTAATTATCACCTACCCATACTAATTTTATCAAATAAATAATTCCTTAATTTCTATTTATATGATCTTTTTTTAATTTGAAATGATGATTACGTCCACGTCTCGAATATAACATCAATCAATTCAATCACTTTAATGTATTTATTATTTGTATTTTTTTCAAATTTAACCCGAGAAAAAATAGTACACGAGCGATGGGTCTTAAACCCATGACCTTAAACTTGTTCATAGATATTAATTTTAACCATTAAGTTAATACGTTACTGACCAAAAATAATTTTTCATTTCAAAATATGCGTAGTGCGCAAGATTTTGAATTTTATGCAATTCATTTATATGTAGACTTTGATATTACCAAACAAAAAAAAAAGTGAAATTTTAAAGAGTTAGACCGAAATTTTAAAATTTATGTAACGATTTCAATATAAATTTTGATATTGTAAGTGGGATCGGGGGATCATAAATATTATAATTAACTTGTTTAATTTAAATTTAACTTGTATCGATATATTTTCTTAAAAAGTTAAATTAGAACTACATACCATATATAACTCATTCGAATTAATTACAAAATAAGTAAAATTCTACATATAGTTCAAAGTAAAAAAATAACTTGTCTATCGTGATCCAATTTGTAAGTCCGTGACTGAAAATTTTAACCCGAGGGAGGTTCATACGGACTTTTTTGATGCATATATACTAATTAATCACGACTGCGTCTCCATGGGACCGCCTGCTTCAAACTTGCATAAATGTCACCCTGCCATAACATAAATTCATTTAAATAGACACCCAAATTGCCTCAATTTCACACAGTCGCACTTCACAATGTGTGTGAAAATATTGAAGAAGCAAATTGTATTTTCAGATCAAGTTCTAATTCAATAAAAATAAAAATATAACCTAAGACTTTTATATGAAAAATTGTAATTGTAATTATAGTCCTGTAAATATGGGCCGAGTGGTAATTCTAGTTATTTTCCGATCTATTTTGACAAATTTTGTTTGTAATATTAAAAATTTAGCATAATAAAAGTTAAAATGATCGGAATTCTAAAATGGTCGAAAAAGTGTCTGTTGTCCTCAACTTACAAAATTTTAAAATTCTAGATAAAATTGTTAATTAGTACATAAATAAAATCATCATCCCCATAATTACAAGACTAAAATTATAATTTTTTCACTTTTATAATCTTTAGAGTATGAATTCATTAATATTTGGGAAATTCTAACCCAATTCAGGTTTG
Organism: Sesamum angolense; assembly: GCA_034509725.1. Taxonomy (NCBI): domain Eukaryota; kingdom Viridiplantae; phylum Streptophyta; class Magnoliopsida; order Lamiales; family Pedaliaceae; genus Sesamum; species Sesamum angolense. The sequence goes on along the minus strand of JACGWL010000004.1, from coordinate 2,918,899 downwards.
ATAGGACCTGAACTAATTATATGACAAGTATAATACACTTGATGATAGGTGTTGGCATATAATTCAGAGAAACTAATCAATCACATAATAAATATTATACAATATTTTGTGATTAATTTGATTCGAGTAAACCTGATTTGAATAAAAAAATTCTTAATATTTACAGATAATCAACTAAGTTACATATGTAGAAAAAAATATTTATAATAGAATTTGTACCAAAAGAATATTTAAAAATTTGAGATTATATTCGACTTTATCACTACAAATGCGATTTTTCTTGTGGAAAAAATAAAATAAAAAAGTGAAATTAAATTAAACTAAAATTAGAGGAAACTGACCCACAAGTTAGAGTTGATGCTGAAGAAGCTCCTCTTCCTTCCAACCCTTGTGATCCTGTCACTCTCAAAAATATCACCCAGTGAACGTGAAAAGTCCAAATTGCCCTTGCTAAACTTTTCCTCGTCCTTGAAGCTCCCCCACCTCCCAGACCCGAAGTTCCTCTTACCACTCCTCTTTGCGGGCCTCAGCCCTTCCTCGCGGCCAGAAACCAGCCCTTTTCGGAAAGAAAACGTGCATGCAAGGGACAAAGACCGGCCCACGTACGGCCCGCCCAACACCGTCGTCGGCGAGGGCATAATGGTAATCTTGGACTCGTCATGCAACAATCTTGGGGGCAGGTCCAAGCACCGGGCCGCTGTTTTGGTCTTGGAAGATGGTGGCGTGTAGAGAGGACGGCGACGTCCACCGCCGTTCCCACGACGGCTCTAGCTTTCCGGGCCTCCTCCACTGGAACGGAACGGAAACGGAAGGCCGGAGCGGCGCGTTTGCATTGACGAGTCTCTTTTGCAAGGGGAGGTTGTTTGGTTTGGTTCATAGCAATCGTCTACTTCGAAGCCCATGGTAACGAGCTGATCAGTTCGTTCTACGCTCTTTGTTGCAGTGGGAGGTGTATAGGTACATGCTTCTGTATATATCGATTGGGGGGTGGGGTGGGGTGGGGGTTAATAGTGGTTGGACATGAAAAGGCTCCTGGGTTTCAACTCTTCACGAGTAAAGAAGTGGGGAGTAACGGATAGTCCAAGTGTTCATCTTTTTAGTGATGTTTAAATGACTATAATGACCTTTAAATATATATACATACATATTTAATTATTTGGTCAATTTGAGTAAATGGATATTCAACGGTGATGGTTGAAGGGAAGATGAAATAGTTTAATTCAGACCGTTGATCAATATGTGTAAAAATAAAACGTATGAATTAAAGGGGATTTTCAAGACTTAATTAAGATGATATAAATATTTAACTAGTTAACTTATTAATTGATTATTTTCTGGAAAAAAAAGTTTGGCTTAAATTTTTTATTAAACTAGCTATCGTGGCACATTGTCCCTGCGTGCATATAATAATGTTTACACTTTAAAATATATTATATGAGAGTAAAATATATAAATCAATATATTAAATTTAAAAAAAAGAAAAAGAAAGAAAGAAACTAAATTTAATAACGAAAAAAAGTTAGTTATATTATTAGTTCAATGCCATTTTCTTTTTTATATAGTTTAGATATAAATATAGAAGATATAAGTACAAATAGATAGAGTAGATAATAAAAATGCTAATTTTGACATTTAAAAAAAATGGTGCGGTGGTGTCACGTAACTTTCATTTGTAAGTGTATAAGGAGTTTCTTTTTTATATTAGTATAGATAAAAAAAAATGAGTATTTGTCGGAAATTTTAATAGTACGTGAAATTATTGTCCAATCAAAAATTTTCAAGGAAATACAATTCATTTTTCTGCTGAATTCTACTAAAGTTTTATATGCATCAACATCAATTATATGGTAAAATTGTATTTTTCGTCTCGTAGTACTGATCAGGGTCTAATATTTTTGGTTTTTATGAGATTTTTTTTCAAAGTGTTCTAAAATTAGTTTTTTTCTCGAAATGTTTAATCTCATGCCCCAATTTCCATCACATAAAGAACGGCGACATCACGTGGTCGTAATGCTGGAACTAAGAGTGCAGATGTTCGTAACCTATGGGACAAAGAAATGAAATTCTTGTTTGAATCAAACTCGATTAAACCTGAATTAATTATATGACAAGTGCAATCACTTGTTATATGATACATTTGTTCGGTGATTGAATTGATTCCCCTTAATCAAGTCCGACATCAATTGTGAATAATTAGCAGAAAATGCGCATTTCTTGGAAAATGGCATCCTCATGCATGCATCATATAGCTCTCAACAGATCAGCAGATGAGCAAGTCATGTTCTCATCCATCACAACTTGCTGTGGATGGTCACATCTCATCTTAATTGCTTCCAGAGAATTTCTTCTCATTTCTCATCCACAATAGTGATAGCTACTGATGTGCATGACATCTCAATTCATGACTCATCATGCGATCTGTCATGATGCATGTGTATGAATATGGATGCTATGCATGTATGTTGAGCATGATGCCATGCATGCACATGGTGTTTGATTTGACCTGACATAACATGTGGAAATTTACAACGTACATACTTCTTTACGGTCGATGTGGCATCATACATACATCGGTGCAATATAACTCTTCATAATTGATAAGGCAGCATGTTTGATCATCCGATAATATCATCATCATGTAATGTATCATGTCTTACTCGCGTGGGATGTGGATGATGGTTTGTCTTCGATATAATCAAGAAAATTAATTAATCGATGTATATATAACTGATGATCACAAAAGAATACCTGTTACGTACATTGCCACATGAGATTTACGTACATTGCCACATCATAGAAGAAAAAATTTGCAATAAGCTAAACAAAATGAGGATATCTTGACTTGTGTGTTGATTCCTACGTGATTAGATCTTGATTTTTAGTAATAATAGTCAATATGGAACCCTGATCGATAAATATGCATATTTTACACCTAATTAAACAAGTATATTACTGCCTCAGAGTCTTGTTAGCTTTATATGATAGAATAGATGAACATAAAGCAACTATTTTGTAATCTATTTAATTATTCTTTGTCTTTGTATTTTTTGTACATTGCAACAAAATCCACAAATCACTAATCAAATAATGAAGTTAGGTTGGGCATGAATTTGAAATGTTTCAAGTCGAGAACTCCGAGAATGGGCATCGATGGTTCTATTGAAACTTGCACTAAAATTGCATAGACGTTTTACGTTTGTCGCCGATGAAATACGACTACCATCGTATGAATTGGACGCATGTCAATCAACTTTTATCATTAGACTAAATCACACGAGACACTCCACGAGAACTCACATTCACCTCAGAAATGGACGGAATCGGAGGTTAAGCTGACAGGCGGACCAGACGGCAGCCACTCGTTCATCTCCGACCATTGGATTATACTGTGATGAACACGTGAAGTTGTTCATCATTAGTTAGTGATCCTCTGAAAATGCAGCAAAGCTATCATCCAATGATCCAAGAATGAACTGTATAAGCAGTTGATCACTTCTTGATGGTGATGGAATGTGTTTATGCATTAATGCAGCCACTAAATTAAGTTGGTGAGCATGACTAATTAGAACAGATTGAATGGCTGTTAATTGAGAAAAAAGCTGAAAGCTAACCTTGACAGCTTATTCATAAGCTCGCCGAGTTTGTTTTCCATCAGCTTTGGCAGGTTTCTGAACATCCTTGTTCATTGTAAGCTTGATAACTGGATGAATGGTTTTCAACATGTAGCTCAAATAAGCTGAATAATCTCGAAAAAAGTTGAACTGAGAAGAGATACTATACAGACTTGCTACAGATTCTCTACATTGGTTTCGAAATTAAGATAGACCTCAAAGTCATTTCTCTTGGTCTCATTACTTTTGAGATGTATGGAAACCATCAAACGCTAAGGTTCCTTCAAGATCTCCAATGAGTCGGGATATACGAACTTCAAGGCCTCTGAACTTCTCGGAAAAGGGTTTTGATAATATCAGCATATCGATTCATGTCGAAGCTTTCAGGAATTTCAATATCTTCCGTGTTGCCAAGAAAGCCAGAGACGATCTTAGCTTGAACTTCTATTAGCTTTTGCCCTGTTGCAACTATGTATCTCTGAAGTTGAAAGGTTTCTTCGAGAAATTGCTCCAGCGTTTTGGTTCCGTCCTCTGGCCTGGCAATGGTCGAACCTCCACAGTTGGAATTCGGGTTGTTCCCGTGCTGCAGTTTCATGCAACAGCAAGGGTAAGCGGTTGTAAAGCGATAGCCTTATACATGACAAAAATCAATCAAGAACTTGATGTTCTGCCAGGATTTACTCAATTTGCATTTGCAATGAATGCCTAAATAATTTGGAATGAAGTTCTACGCAAAATTTACTAGATCGACAGATAAAGTGTGCTTGATTATCTGTGTTGAATCGAATCATACCATTCTCTTGCAAAGATCATCAATTTTCCCCTGGAGATTTTGGTATCGGTCAACTTGTTTGTTCAGGATTGACATAACTGCATTGAATCCCTTCCATCCGAAATATGCATTCTTTTGGTCGTTGTCCTCACAGCTTTCTTTCTTTCCTGTTAGCCTCTCGAGCAAGAGCAGTTGCTGCTTAAGTCTCTTGATCTTGTAAGAGATGCCAAGAGCATGCATCCATCGTCCAGTCCCTTCTCTTGCCTGAGGTTGATGTTTCAGCATTTTTAACACCTTCTAAGTAGATATTTGCGTGCTGAAGAGGTCCTGTACCTGAGACAGAAACTTTCCCTTCTTTTGTCTCCTTATTTGAAGATTCAAGTGTCAAAACAATATCGTGGAGCTCCTCGTTAGCTGAGGTTCCGTCTACATTGTCGTTATCTACTTCTTGAGAAACTCCCTCAGCTATTACCTTCGTCTCTTGCTTTTTACGCCCTGGTTTTCTTTTAATCACCTTGACTTTCGACCAAACTGCATTATGGCCTCCAGCTGCATCATGTCGGGAAGAGTTGAAGCTCTGTTTCTGCTGATTTTGACAACTTGAGTGAAATACCAACTGCTCTTTTAATGAATGTAATTCTGCTTCGCGGTCTAAAAGCTTGCCTTCCAACTTCATGTTTTCCTGCCTGAGCTGTGCAATTTCATGATTAAGCCCTTCAATATGTGATTGAAACCTCTTAGATTCAAGCTCCATGCTCATCAAACGCCAACGAAAAGCTTCCAACTTTTCGTCTTTGACTCTCAGTTGCTCTGCAAAGGCATCAATCTCCAGGTGATGCCTTTGCTCGATTTCTTGGGAGAACACTTCAAGCTCTTTCCTAATCTCCAGTTGTTCGTTCTCAAGATGGTAGCCATTCGCAGTTTTACCACCCGAGAACATGTCCTGCTTTGCCTTCACATGTTTAGACAACATACTTCTTGATGAATGTTTTTCATGTTTAGACTCAGAAACCGCCTTCCACCTAGCTGTTTCTATCTCAGCTTGCTTTCTCTTTGCCTTGGACAATTTTACCTCCTTTAGAAGCATTTCTTTCTCCGCCGTATCTAACTTGGATTTCCTCAGCATAGCTGACAAGATCTGGTCTTTCTGTTCCAAATCCTTATGCATTTTAACAAGCTCCATAGATAGCCTTTGGTTCACCAAAACCAACTCCTCCTTCTGCTCCAACACCAAATTGAGCTCTTCCTTTGCTGCCTCAAGTTGCCTAACAGCCCGGCCCATCTCCGCTTCAAGCTGGCGCTGGTTAGAAACGAGCTCAATAAACGCCGTCTTATGCTTGGAAATCTCACTAGAATGCCTTTGGGCTTCACTCTTCACAGTTCCTGTCAACTCCTCAGCCAGAGTTTCTGCTTTCTGCAGCTTCTCCTCAGTTTCCCGTCGCGTCTTCTCCCCTTCCTCGATCAATTCATCCTTCGACTGCAAAATAACCTCAGTTTCCTTCAACTTTTCACCCAATTCAGCAATAGTTTTTTCTTTCTTCATCTCAAGAACTCTCAAGTCATTCATCAGAGCACCAATTTGCTGTCTGAGCTTCTTCCTCTCATCAAACCAGCTCTGTTCTCTGGCTGCAAACATGCTCACAACTCTCTCATTGGCCTTTGCATCTTCACTTCTTATTCTCCTCAATTCGCTATCTCTTTCTGTGCCATTTCAATCTTGTGGAGAAGCTCAAATCTTTCACTATAGGCTACCTCCTTCTGAACTCTCCAAACAAGCAATCCCAACAGATGAGCACTTCCCTTTAGCATTCTATTTCTTATTTCTGACCATTTCCCATCACAGATTTCAGGCTCTGGCAAGAGCCTGAGAGCAAAAAATGCACAAGAAACACCAAAAAACATTGGGTACAACCTATCAATATCCTCCTCAAATACACCCTTTTCATCCATCTCTCAGTTACAACAACATCAGCCTATTGAATCCAAAAAAAGGAACATAAAATAAATATAAATATCAAGAATTCCTTAAAGATCAGTCAAGCCCCAGAACTTGAAAAACATGATACATTGCAGAAAATGCTCATCTATGAACATTGGGCAGAAAAGGGCAGACTGTGAAAGGTTTCTTGAACTAAACTACAGAACTTTAAAACACAGAAAGTGTATGAATAAAGCAAACTTACAAGAACTGGGACTTAAATTTTCTTCAATCACCACAATACACACACTTCTGAGGGAATGAAGAATATGCTTAAACAAGAACCCTTTATGGGAACTGATTCAGCTTAAAGCAACAATCTTTCTTTTTTTTTTTTTTTTTTTTTTTTTTTTTTTTTCTTCAAGAAATGAAGCCAAGCACCCAAAAAAGCCCACTGGAAAAGCTGGTGATATCTGCTGGTGGCTGAAGTGATCCTGTGTAAAAAACGTCAGACACCACCAAAAGCATGGACTTTTACACGTAGGAATTCTGAAGCAAAATCATCAGTTTAAGTGTACTGTTCAAGAAAAAAACCAAAGGCATCAACATAATATTGTTGTTTTTCCCCTGGTTTTCAGTGCCAATCTCTCTCTTTTTCTGCTTTTTTTTTCTCCTTCAGTTTCTGGTCCTGAAAGTGAGGGGCAAATGGGGCTGGATTCCTGGGAAATGTTGTCACCATTGATGCTCAGGAAATTGAGGTATAAACCCTAAAAAAATAATGTTACATCTCCATCAAAGTAACATAGTATAATGTATTTGTACTCTTTCCAGGTTGGTTTGGTTGTCCATCTCTTTCTGCAAACAGCCCCACAACAACATGGATGAAATATAACGATGGCATTCCCATACTTATAACATGATCAGGCACCAAAAAATGAGCTTCAATGATACTTTTTCGCGCAATGAATTTTCTATTTTAAATCTTGTCGTATTTTCTGTTCCATGTATATACGAATGTATCGTGCACAACTTTTTTTTCCCTTAAATAAGATAGATAACATAATATTTGTACGTGTATCGTGTGTGTGTATATATATATATATATTAAATAGAATAAAAATTTAATAACATCCCATATCTTTTTGCAGTGAAAGGACATTTTTCTCATAACTGCTATTTAAATAATTCTCTAATTAGGTGCTTTCATGGAAACAAATAGACTGCTTGAGATTTGACATTGGAATACACCACAAGAAATAGAAATAAATTGACATGGACCACAATATCACCCAACCAATGCAGATAATAAATAATTATGGATAAACCAATCACAAAATCAGGCCATTCTTGTAAAATCCCATAAAATGTTCAAATTTTATGTTATCCCAAAAATAAGTTTTTCATACCACGGAATAACCACTTGGATATAATAGAGAGCTGTCAATTAGAAATAAAGTTAAATTTATTTTGACCCCTATGATATGAAAAAATATCAAAAAAATTCATATGAAAATTTAAATATAAAAAATCACTTTTATATTATAAACAATGACTTACACAACCCCCTAGTCAACCTAGTTGCAAGGGTTTTTTGAGTGATTTTTTTAACATTTCCATTTATTTATTAATATATAAATATATTTATTATATATAAAATATAAAAGATGAATAATTACTTTCTTAAGAATAGACGACCATTGATTAATAGTTTATAATTATAACATCCGTAAAATATTATAAATATATTAAAAAAATAAATGTATGTTAAAAAAAAAACTTTTTTTGTTGAAATTTTTATTCCTAAAAGAAAAAGAAAGAAAAAGACATGGGCCCAACATTAAGAAGGACATGCATCCATCTGAATATGCTTAGTACCTATGGATGTTGAATTTCTTGAGGTAAATATAATTGCTTAGACCAAAATCAAGAAGAAGGTTTTATTTGATGGTTTTTAAACCAAAAATCATGATGAGGCCACCCAAGAAACCAGGGTTTTCATGGTCCCATCTACATAATAAACACCTGGGATTCTTATATTATAGGTGATAGGTGAACTTTTAACACACAAAAAAAAAAAAAAGAATTAATATAAATTATACTCGATCAAAATCAAATTTAATCATATATTATATATTATATTTATCATGTAATTAATATATAACATAAAAAAAAGCATCTAATCACATAACGAGTATAAAATATTTACTGTTTAAATTAATTTTGTATAGTTAAATCTGATTCGAATAAGAAAATCTTTTAATGCACATAACTTTTCTGAAATCTGGAAAACAAAAAAGAGAGAACTTTGTTGAGATAAAAGGTGTACAAATTTAGAGAAGTGTTGGCCCATTACAAATTATTGTTACTACTTATGTTGGGAATGAAAGAGGAGAAATGAACCAATCACCACCGAGATGATCTGACAACCCTCGAGTTACATCAATTGGGCTGCACTTGCTCCTAAAGCAAACACATTATAGACTAGAATTACTACTTTCTTTTGTTCTGTCTTTTTGTAGTAATTGTTCTTGTTTTCTCAACTCTATAGGTAGACAAATATTAATTATGGCAGGTTGAATTGAACATTGCAGATAAGTTTTCAGGGATTTGGTTCGACAATGTTTTTTCTTTTCTTTATAATTTTTACAAATGAATACAAGAGTATTTGAATCTATTATTTACTCATGAAAATATAATGAGACAGTTAGTTTGTGTACTGGCGATAAAAATCATAACAATAAAATCTTATTAGGTTTCAGTCACACGAGATTTTGAATTAGATAATGATTCAGAACCAAATTGAGGTACCCTAAAATGATTAAAAAGCCCTGAACATAATTTTTGCACTATAAAATGCCGTGGATCCGCATGCTCAACATTTGGGTTGAAAGTTGATCGCTTCTGAATTCAAGTATGAGTAAAATTACCACGGCTCTTTGATCAAGATTAGATTACATGAATTGTACAACTCGAACATACTTATAAATAAACACCTTCAAATACCAAATACAACTTTTGCTATGTTATTTACTCTCTTGAACTTATCCTCCAAGCGACCTCTCTTGAGCATATCTCTAAACTACCTCATTAAGCAGAGAGATATAATTAACCAACACATCACTTGTATTGTTCTCACCTAGCTCGTAGTTATAGTTTAGAGACTTGAACATGAATCTAGACTTATTAGACATAATACTTAGCCTGCACAACATTTGGACTCAGATCAGATAAGAATTGGCATTGGTTAGATATACCATTTTTCATTACAAATATCAAACATTCAGCCGAATTTATGTTCAACATGTGATGATGAATAACTCATCTAGCAATAACAAATTGGCTGACAAAGATCACTTCCTGACCCAAGTTTATGAATCCACGAGTAGCTTGTATCTTGTTGATGACTATTTTCTTTTTTATCCAAAAGAGGGTTTTTCATTAATAGGACTACCCACATTTTTTAATGAATAATCACAAATAAGATATTGTTGAAATATGATTTTAAACTACTATAAGTTCAATATATTATTATACAGAATTCCTCTAAATTGCAGAGTTAACTATACCATACCATCACATACCAAAGGATTGTGTCAGGTTTCAATTAGTGATGAAAGAATATTTCAGTTCTTACAAATTTTAACAAACTTTGAAGTGGAAGAGATGCAAGTTCAGATATCATCAAATTCAATCAGTTGAAATCCTAAGAAAGATGAAGAGACAATGCAGGTCCCTAGGGGATAAACCAGTGGATAGGGCTCAAAATGATCTTGTGCGCATGTATCTATATTCTTCTACAATCTAACTAAATTAACACAACCAAAAATGACAGCAAACATATTAAGTGCTTTTCACAAAATATTTTCCTGCAAAGCAAAGGGGTGTTAGTTTCTTACATGATTAAAGGGCTTGGATTTCACTGTTGATGACACCAGACAAACAATACAAGATGAAGACAATTGCCCAATGATGTATAGATAGAATAAAGTGTGAGATCTTTCAGGAAAATACATAGCAGCAACATGGAACCATAAATATTCACACAGTGCGAAAGGCTCCTCTAATTCCTCAGGCAGTGGAATTCTATCTTGTGTTCTAACAGAGCAGCAGGAATCATGATGATAACTATGCATATGATGTTATCAAGAATGAAAAGTGAGACCTTCAAGAAAATCAGGATGGCTATGTGGAGAGAAACATGAGGAAATATGCAGCAAGTTTCTTGCAAGTACCAAACAGCTGGGACTAGCCTCTTTTGCAGCTACTGTCTCTACATTAGTATTTGATTGCACATAATTTACAGATACTTACATTACTGTTGCTGAAAGTGCTTGACAAATGGAGAAGTCAAATCCAGAATCAATAAAGACTGAAGTCCAATCTGAATGGAGAGAATTTCATATTTTCCTAATTGTACATAGTAATTACAGTAATGTAACATTGAAATAATAAAAGAGCACTGTGATCCTGGAAACTATCCCCACCCACATTTTAACCAAGCTAGATGACAGCCTCATTCTAAGCCTTCCTGAAAGTAAAAAACTATTCTATCTCAAATATAAAGATAAAAACACAGTTCATTGAAATATCAAGAACGGGCGTCTTAGGTAAAACCACCGAGAAATGTTAATTCCCCACAAATTTAATCACACACATCCTAATAATTTGCATCATCTTCACACCAACAATGGATATATTCAAGCTAATACAGAATCCACATGAAACCATTTTATTGAATGGAATAAAACCATTTCTTCAATCCATTTCATCAACAGAACCTCTCTATAAGAATTATGTATCCTATAAACGTGTATGTATTGTATGCACAACTTTAAAACATCCAATAAATAGAAGCAACAGTACAAAAAAGAAACAACACATATATCTATCAACATATCCCGAACCACTATACGGTAACTTTTTTTTTTTCAGGGAAAAAAAAAAGGAGCTCGACCAGCATTACCAGCAAAAGCAGATACATGACCTGCAGCCCCAATGCAATTCCTGAAAATCCAAAACAGCTTAAACACGTATTCAGCTATCCATGCATTTGAAACCACTGCAAACCCACAACCAGACAGCAAACAAGATCACACAAATGATCAAATCAAGCGATAGAATAACCCACACTTGCTTCTTCCAAACTTTTTTTGCTTTCTGCTGGCTTGACAATTCTCCAGAGTACCCATTTTTATGCCTAAGAAGCGAAAACTCGCGGCTCAACCCAATCCCTTTTCCTCCATCGTCATCATCCTCTTTTTTCTCCCCGTTTCTCCTTCCAATATTTAATTCCCCAAGCAACCTATTCTTCATCTTCGTCAACCCCTTCTCGCAATTGGGCTTGGACGTCTCCGTAACTGGAACCGGATGTAAGATCCCACTTGGGCCCAATCTCTTCCCTGTGGGAGACTCTAAATACTCCAGACGGTCCAAACCCAATCCCAGCAACTGACGGAAAACCGGATTAAACTCTCCCTGGAAACAATGAGAATTCAAACTTTTCAGACTTTTCGTAGTTTTAGCAACCCCAGCAAATGCGTCTCTTACGCTCTTCAAAAACGCCAACCTCTCATCTCATCGAAAATCGCGAAAATCTTCGATAAGAAAAGTATAGGTCCTGGATCGGACGGTGTGGGTAAACATCGCATGAAACGGCGGCGTGACCTCAAGGCATTTAGCCGCAATTTCTCCGAGCGCAGCGTCTTTGGAGTTGAACTCTGCTAATACGGTTGTGCCCTTCGCAATGCAGGCGTAGTGGATAAGATCCGGATCAGTAATCATTTTCTTGATCCGACAACAACCGAAAAATCATCCAAAGAACAAAAAACTAAAAAAAAGAATCGAAAACTTCCGTTTCCTTTTCCTTTTCCTTTATTGCATCCCCTCGCCCTTTCAGGACAAGGGAAATTCAAAGCGAAAGCTGATTCAGAAACGAACCCGAATCTGGTGCCTTGACGACACCCTTTGCGCTTCGAGAGGGAGAAGGAAGAGGAAGAGGAAATTTCTAGGGCTTGAGGAAGGTAGCTTGATCCATCGGAAAAAGGGGGAGAGAAGAAAGAAAAGAATAAAACTTTGAAGCCAATTGGGAATCCTCCTTCTTCCTACTTCATACTTCCTATTATTGTGGGGCCCAAAAGAAAATACACTATCCATCATCGCTTCCTATCGTGCCATGTGCTTCCACCTCCTTTTTTTTCAATTATTTATCATAATATACATATATTTTTAATATTTAATTATTTTTTCAATTTTTGTTATTTTTTAAATACTTAATGTTATTAAATTTGAAATAATTATACTCCCCCTATCATTGACAATTTACATGCAATACCCCTACTGTTTGTTTCCGTCTAACAAATAGATCACTGCGTTAATCAATAATTCATTAAATTTGTTGATATCAGTAAAAAAGGTTATATAAAAATTCATATTTATACCCGATTGACTTATTTATTATCAATTTATTGCGGGTCAAACAAATCTTTTCTAATCAAATTATTCTTAAATGGATGATGGTATACCTCCTCGCATGCATTGGTGTACGCAAGATGTATGAAGGTAATTTAGTGAGAAAAAATATTTGTTTGATTTACAATAAATCAGTATAAAAATTAGTAGTCAGGGTAAATATATATTTTAACTTAAAAAAATTTAAAATCAACAAATTCAATGAATTATGACTAATTGATGTATTCATTTGTTAGAGAAAAAATAAATACTTGTATAGTATATATAATTTTTCAAACCGTAAAGAAACTAAGTGTAATTATACAAAATTTAGAAAGAAAAAAAAAATAGTGTAGTTATCCCATAAAATTATGATTGGAAAATTTTCAAAATGTACTTTAGAAACCCAAATTATAACATTTGAACAATTTTAAAACTTATCACATCTTAAATTATAATATGTCTTCAAATTATGATTGATTTGAAGTGATTAAAACTCCCATTGGATAGAATGAAATTATATACTCTCTTCACTTTCGTCATTTTAGGTTGTCGATGTTAACTTTTTAGATAAATAAATCATTATATTATTATTTATTATTTATTTTATTTATTTTAACGATCATTGAATTTTTTATTGGATACCATAGAATGTAATCAACTATGAATTTTGGAATTTATTTTTCAATTTATTTATAAATATATAGATAATATATATATTAATATACATATCATATAATAAATGCAAATAAATACAAAATAAGATAATATACCATGTATATAGCCGAAGATGTGGGGGGTGGGGGGGATGGGGAATCGGGGTTGTTGGTCATCACCCCAAAAAATAGAGTGATATAATCGTCTATTACTTTTAAATTGATAGTTATTGTCTAGAAATAAAATGAGCGATTATTATCCTTTAACTGGGTAATTATTGTCGCCAAATAGCGCAAAAGTTGTCGCTCATTACTTTGGGTGGCAATCGACACCTTGCAAGGGGCGGCGCGTGTGCGGCCTTGTTTTGGGAGCTAATCGTCAATGGAAGAAAAGAGGGTCAAGGGAGGAACGAGAGTGAAAAAGAAAGGAAAAAAATAAAAATAAAATTATTTTTTGAAAATTCAAAAAATTTTAAAAATGATTTAAAATAATCTTTTTAGTAAGTAAAATAGGTTTAAAAGTACATAAAAACAAATCATCTTCTCTCATGTGCGCTATAGCATGTACAAAATTTGATGAAAATATACTTTTTATATTGAGTTAGACGTAATATAAAGGGATTTTTAGACTATTTTTTAAAATAGAAGGTCTTTTATAATTTTACAAATACATATAATAGTTTTGGGCTCGTGTATTACTTAATTTTGGGCTTTCGAGAAAAACCCCGAGCCTCCATCTTGTTAAGTAAACTGGCATTTTGGTTTGAATTGGGTTGATTATTCAACCCAATCTAAAAAATAAATGCTACCTAAGTGAATTTGTCGCAAAATTTATGTACAATTTATATTAAATGACAAATGCATAACGGGTTCAATGAAACTTGTTACATGACTAGTCTAACATGGGCAGATCTAATTTGGCTAGAATTTTTTGTCAATTGACAAACACATTACAAAATTCATTAGATTACACATTCTTGATAGTAAATGTTTTAAATTTATTTGGATAATTTAACATTTCAAATCCTTCTACTATAATTTGAACTGTATTTATTGAATATTGATAAATAATTCGAAATGGAATTATTTAAAATTATTCATCTAAATTTTTCTAACAAATTCAAATTAATAAGTACAAATGCAGCCTTAGATACTTTTGAGTTTTAAAATTAATTTGCTAATTTATTTTTAAATTAAAAAATTAAAGTAAAAATCAGAAATTTCTCATAAGTATTTTGTTTTATAAATTTCATTAGACTAAATTGTTAGGTCTTATAAAATTATATTACAGAGGTAGGAATATGATTAAATTTATAAGATCACAAGGGAGTTAAGTGATGCAAGTGAAAGTAGGTGGAGTAAACTGAAATAAGGTTAGAGTAGAGGGGTAGAGTGGAATTAACCCAAAATTAAGATACAAAAGGATAAATTATATTTTTGGTCCTTATATTTTGGGTTATAATTGATTTTGGTCCTTAATTTTGTAAATTATTACTATTTTGGTTCCTAAATTTTTCGAAAAAGTTGAAATTTGATTATGACCCAAAATATAGGACCAAAAGTGTAATTTACCCAAAAACAAAAGGAAGAAACGAATAGTAGAGTAAGGAATATAGAGTACTCACACTTCATGTGGAGAATCCAGTAGTTGTTCATACTCTTTTCCCCTCTCTTCTCTTGCTCTTTGATCCCTCGCCCACCTAGCACCGCCCCTGCCCGACGTCCGAGGATGCTAGGCGGCGGCGACCCCAGGAGAATGTCCATGGACGTTGATGCGGCAGCGCAGGTTTATTTTTTACCATTTATTTTAATTTAATTTGCCTTTTTTCCCCTGGATTTTATCTATTAACTTGTTAATTGGGGGTTTTCGGGTGATGTTAAGCTGTTTTCATGTTTTTGGAAGTTGAGGAAACCCTAAAGGCTGAACATGCAGTTGGTTTTTGTGTATGGCGGAAGCTGGAGAATGGATGCAAACATAGAAATGTAGATATGGAGAAAGTGAAATTACGAGCTTTGACGAATGATTCTACTTGAATTTGTTATATGTCGATGTGGGCTATGCCAGGTTGGAAGTTTCCGAGGAAAATTCTGGGAATTTTGTGAGATTTTAATAAATTTATTTTGTGCAGTTTTTATGTTTCTATAAAGACGCAGAGACAGAAATGGATAGTACAAATTTCTAATTCTCTAATAATAGGATGAGTTTGCATGTTAAAGTTTGTTTTTTTGGGAAATTTTAGAAATTGTAATAATACTGCTTGTCTTTTCCTTTACAAACTCTGGAAAATATGTTTTTCAGAAATATATAAGCTAGAAGAATTGATGTTTCACAATTTCTGTTCTATGTTCTACATTACCAGCACAAAGAGGTTTTCAACTCCATTTTTGCTTGTCATACTGCCTATGATCTTATGTACATTAGCATTTTTGTGTGTGGTATCTAAAGCTGGGTAATACTCTTGCTATGCTAGCTGTCGATCAATTCAAGGGCATTGGTCGTCTCTGCCCCAGCACTTAGCCATGGCGGTGAGGATTCCCCCTATTCAGTTCCAAGGCAGGAAATGCAAAATGGAGCACATAATCAGCAGGCTGAGTCAATTTCAAACCATTCAAAGGTTTGTTACTAGTTCTCCAAGGTCCTCTGAAGTGAACTTTCATCTGTTCTGGCAGAACCCTGTATGTTAAATGCCAGTTGTCTTTTTGCTTTTCAAATTAAGAAAAGCACTGTTCTATCTTTTGAAATTCTTTTGCTGCTTGAGATAAGTTAAGGACCAGGGTGATACTGAGTTGATGTAATTGTTGCAGAAGATGATCTGCATGAACTGGGTGACAAAATTAAGCATCATGAGGACAACGTTAAATACTTGAAGACTTTGAAGAATAAGTTGGAGGAATCGATCGTTGAAATGCAAGGTATCTATGTAACCAATTCCGCCTCGTCTCTCCAGTAACATTCTGCCAAGCGCCATGCTTGCAGAAGGAGAATCAGAGGATACTTGGTGTATCATTGCCTACAATTACAGAATTGATTACATATTTAAGAGGCACACATTCCAGCTCACAGCTATTATGTTTTAATGATGTTTATCCTTCAAAGTTTGCTCCTCTTTCAATTTGGCTACTCACTGGTCTCTCTTTGTTATTTTAACCTAATTTATATTGATTCACTTTTTCTAATCTTCTTGTTCTCATAGTTGCTCTTGGGAAGTATGATAAAGCAAGTTTCTCCAGAACAGTAAACAATGACCCTGCCCTTGTGAAGAGTGAAGAAGAAACAATTGATCATATTCTTAAGAATGAAAATTCTGCAGCCGCCTTTTGTCTAGGATGAAAAGTCAAGCGGAAGCTCTGTCTTCTGATCATTCACTCACGAAGGACGTGATTGGTATTGTAGCTACACTTGGAAAAGTTGATGATGACAACCTTAGCAGGCTGGTCCACCCTTTCCTACCCTTCTTTTTCTTTTCATTTTTCTGTGTGTGTGTGGGGGTTTGTAGATTTTGTCACTGTCTTCAATTTTTGTTTGGATGTACCAGGATGTTCTTATAATATCTTAGCATCAGCATGTTTTGCTGCATAAAAGGCTTTTTTCTTTGTATTATTTACTGTTCAAACCCAGAGTACTTAAAAGTGATTTTCTTAGAGAATCTTGTTTCTAAACTCACTTTGAATGGTTCTCATTCGGTTTCCTTTCTCGACCGTGTGATGCAATACTTTCTGACAAGTTTCTGGACTATCCAATCAAGATTATTTTTAACTGAACTCAGATTGAGTAAACCTGTTTTTTGAATTAGTGGTGTGAGGATATTGTGAGTGTTCACTAAAAACACAAATAGCTTCTGATCTTCATGGCTGACCTTTTTCTTGTCTGATTATGGGACTTAGGCTTTTTTCTGAGTACTTGGGCCTTGAAACCATGCTAGCAGTGGTTTGCAAGACGTATGAAGGTGTCAAAGCCCTGGAAGCATACAACAAGGAAGGTTCAATAGATAAAAGTTCCGGCCTTCATGCATTTGCAGCTTCTATTGGCAGGCCCCTGACAGGCAGATTTCTTGTTATTTGTCTTGAAGATATAAGGTATGCTTGTATGAGGTCATCGGTTTTCAGTTTTTTTCAGATTCATTATCAAGTTATACTTGTGATCTTTTTTGGGTGTATGTTTAGACCGTATTCTGGCGAGATCATAGCTGATGATCCTCAGCGAAGGCTTACTCTTCTGAAGCCGAGGTTAATGAACGGGGAACATCCTCCTGGCTTTCTAGGTTTTGCTGTGAATATGATCACCATTGACAGCACTAACTTGTATTGTTTCTCAAAGACCGGGCACAGCCTAAGAGAAACCCTGTTCAACCATCTTTTTACGGATTTGCAAGTGTACAGATCAAGGGAAGACATGCTAAATGCTCTCTCTTGCATAAGAAATGGAGCCATATCTCTAGATGGAGGAATGATAAGAAGTCGTGGAGTGTTCTCCTTGGGTCATCATCAGTAAGAAGCTCCCTCTTCTTTCACTAATCGAAAATTATTTTCTCAAAAACTACAAACTCCTGATGTATAGAAATTTACACATCTATCTATCCTTCTAGAGATTTATTTGATGACATTCAGTTCATTTGTTTTTTCTTCATGCTGACTTTACACTTGAATTTTCCTCATCTAAGGGGAGACATTGACGTCAAGTTCCCAAGTACTTCCCAAAAGTTGGACCTACCCGAGAGCTACTTTGAGATTGAAGTCGGGTTAAAAGAGACGAAATGGAAGAAGGATAGGGCAATGGAAGATATGCAGAGGGAGCAGGCTCTATTAGCCCATGCAAGAGTCAATTACGAAACAAGGAAGCGAGAATTTCTCCAGTTTCTTGCACGAAGCTCATCACATGTGTCTCCGGTAATTCATCCATTACATGGTTCAAGAGAATTGCTATCGGCCGTCCCAAGTATTAAATCAATACTTTGATGGATCACAAACAAAATTTCTTCGTGTTTGCCATGTCGAGCTAATTTTTTTCTCTTCATTAGTCTTTTAATTAACTAATTTTTGGTTTTGAAGGGCTGAAATATTCCGACTTTATGTTGTATCAGTATCCAGTGGTACATGCATCAACACCAAGATGATTCCATGGAGGCAAAATAGCAGAGGAAACTGGAGAAGCTTCATATACTTACTTGCTAACTAATTTCACCTTCTACTCATCGTTGGGATCTTGTTGGCCTGAATGTACGATACGGTTCACCTTGAAGACATGTTTCTCCATTGAAATTGTGGAGAGGTTTTACTAGTGAAGACAACATCCTAGTATCATGCTGGAACAGTTGTTAAATCAGTGTTAACATTGTTGTATGTAGTATTGTCCGTTGTAAGTCATATGCATCAAATCTCTTGTTGAAGAAATGTCAGACTTCTTTTTTGAAAACTAACCAGCTTGGGCTAATGTGCTGTGACCAGAATGAGGTTGCAGAAACTATCCCCAGTTTTCTATACACTTTTTCCCTACTAGATTACCTGAAAACGAATTTTAACCAAGTTTAGCTTGTATATAGCCGCATTGGTGAAATACGTAAAAAGGGGAAAAGCATAGGTTAGGTTCCACCGAGATTTGAACTCGGGTTACTGGATTCAGAGTCCAATGTCCTGACCACTAGACCATGGAACCCTCTTGTTTTATAGGCTAATTATTATAATTTTTCAAGATTTCCACTTTCCCCAGTCAAATTTTTCATAGCTAACAATAACCAAACAACAAAGATGTAAGATAATTACATTTACACTCTCTAACTTGATCTATTTATACAAATTATCTTTACTTTTTAGATAATTATTCTTACGCCAATAAAAAACAAATCACCTCTATATTTTTAAGGTACACATAACCCCCTCTCCCCCACCCACCCCAAAAATAAGAAAAAAAGGAAAACGAAAAGTTAACATCACCTACTTTACTTTTCTATTGTCATCGGTGGTTTTTTGTAAATATACAAAAACTATGAATAATTAATGTAAATAAATAAAAATTAGAAGTATAAATAGAATTATCCTAAAGATGTATCCTCCTGTCCCAACAAATATTTAAAAATTGCCCTTTTTTGTATATCTCCCTTTTGTCACAAAAATCAATATCGCACCAAGAACTTTGAAAAATAAAAGTAATACCCTTTTTGTAATATGACTGAACTTTAGGAGTGTTTATACAATGACACTCTTCTAACATTAAGATTTCAACTTCTTGAAACCAACCCCACAACAATAATTTCCAATTTTTTTTTTTGTAAAAAAACATAATTAACGACAATTTACTACATGTTTATATTAGTGTCTTTTTCTATATTTTTCCACGCGGTTTTTCTTATTGTCATAAAGTCAAAAGCAAAGTGATCCCTTCCCTCCTTCACCCCCATTGAATTTGAAGCAGTCAGACAGACAGAAAGAAAAGGATGCTCATTGCTCAAATTCCAACCTCCTCCTATGATATGATCATTCTTTTTTATTTGGATGTCATCTTGCTCTTGACATTTTCTTCTTTGTTTTGAATTTTTGAATAAATTTAGGTCCTCCTTTTTCTTGCATTATTAAAAGTACATTATTTTATCCAAACACCATAAAATCCAGGTCTTGATTGAGACAGCCAACAGTATTGTTGTTGGGATCTGTTTGGCTGCTCAACCAGAATTAGATGTCTCACTTTGGTGTAGTTGTTATGATTGAATCCTTTTTAATATTTGAATT